>PVKS010015417.1:0-46010 GCA_004027875.1 Aplodontia rufa | reverse complement strand
GCTCTTCCGATCTTTCTTCTTCTTCTTCTTCTTCTTCTTCTTCTTCTTCTTCTTCTTCTTCTTCTTCTTCTTCTCTCTTTCTCTCTCTCTCTCATCCTTTACCACAAACCTGTGAAACTATTCTTAATCTAATTTAAAACTGAGTATTCAGGGCTGGAGTGGTGGCTCAGTGGTTGAAGCACTTACTAGCATTCAAAAGGATCCGGGTTCAAACCCCAGCACCATAGACACAATTAAGTGTCTGAGAAACAAAGGCCAAATGAAAAATTAAATAAAATTGATTCTTTCTCTCTCTCTTTCTATCTCCCCGCCCCGTAAAATAAATAACTAAATGAAAACCTCTGAGTGCTCGTCCTTCCCGTTTGAAACCCTCTGTTGATCCTCAGTGCACCTTTGCATCGCTGAGCCCCCTTGCCGGCTCCTCCCAGGCTGTCAACCTCACCCCATACCACTCCCTCCGTAGATCACTCTCTCCAAGTGTCTCACTCTCCTTTGAATTGTACAAGTTCATAACTGTCCTAAAAGCTTTGGATTTTCCAGGATTTCTTCTGACCTTAAATCTTTTCCCTGGGGGCATCACATGGCTGCCTCCTCACCTTCCAGATCTCAGGTCTTCTAAGGCAAACCTTCACAGACAACCCCGTCCAAGGGGCCTGGCAGATCCAGTCACTGGCACATCCTGAGTCACCTTCTCCCCAGTGTTAGCTTGCGTTTGCTGCTTTTTCTGAGTAAACTGTGGGTCTCGGCAGGTAAAGCCAAACTCAACCCATTCCTACCCATATCTACACAATCTAGGCGAAGGCCCACAGCAGAGGGGTTGCTCAAGAAGAATGTGTTGAATTTTAAAATGAATGAAAACTGATCTGAGATAGATGGCACTCCACGTCCTCAGCGTTGAAGCAGTGTCTCCTGTGCCCCTTGTTATAAAGCAATGATATTGAAACAATAGACAACAAAACCACCCAAACAACAATTGAACCAAAGAACCAAACAAACGAACAACTGGAGGCATTGTTACCACCCTTGCTGGAAATCAATAAGCAAATAAAAAATTAGCACGTACAGATGCATGGGTCAGTAACACTGATTTTCCCCAGTTTAATTACTGTTGTTCTTCCTGTTACAAGACCTGCATTTCCTGGACTGAATGAGAACTGTCCTCAGCTCTATCAGCCACCCCTAGCTTTGCTCAGGTGACCCCTGCAGTTGTGTCTTCCACCCAGACTAATGCCCTCCCCAGGATGTGGTCCCCTCAGTCTTCCTGTGAGAATATCAAAGTCATGCAGAGCAAAACTGCAGCCATCTGTCCCTCAACTTAGGAAGAACCGCTGGACCTCACACAGGGTCCCCACCACTTCCAAGACTTTCCTCCCTGGAAGGGTGCACCCAATCGCAGATGTGTAATAGAACCAGGGCCGATAAAGTCTACTCTTGTCAGCCTCGCCAACAGCCTCATTATTTGGTGACCATAAACATGACTTGAAGTCTCCACTCCTGCCAGGCTCGAGTCTTTGAATGCTGAGGCTGAGTGATTGAAAATCCAAGATTACCGTGAAAGGGGATGAGGGCTTATTTATAGCTCTTGCTCATCCAGTAAAAGCCCCTGGCCAGAAGCAGCTCTCTCTTTTAAGGAAAGTAAATTTCTTCCACAGCTAAACATAAAAGTGTTTTGTGGGAAAACTAGGCAGAGCTCGGGCAGAGGAAACGTGCCTTTCAGGTCTCAGGGAGGCATAGGGGTGCGCACCTGTGTCCATTCTTCAAAGCAGCTAGGTCCCTGTCCATTACGAATCAAGGTGACGGCTCGAAGAGGGAGCTGCTTCTCCGGCTGTGAGGGGGGTTAGCTCTGCTGCTGGGGAACACACCTCTCCCTGTTTAGCCTCGCCCTAGTTGGTGACTGTGTCAACTTTGACACCAGCCCCTATTTACTCCTGACACCTTGAAAAACTGGACCATGTCACATTGGGATTGGAAGACCAACATGCTGGTTGAATCTCCAAGGACAGAGGATCTCGGCTGGGTGGACTGAACCTCTCTGTCTTGGATTGTCTTCTACAGCTCCAGGTGAGAAGAAGAATTGGAATGAATGTTCTCCAGTTTCTATATCTTTTTTTCTAAACTCTCAGAGCACACCCTCACGCCTTCATTCGGTGATTAGAAGTTAGGAGCTCCGCTCTTTCTGAGCACCAGCATAGGTGAACAGCCATTGAGTGGAATAGTCCTGGTCTTCAGCTGCCTCTTATTTCCACTCAGGAAAGCAGGGAGCCATGAGAGAAGGGGCTGAGCCAATAGAGGAAGCAAATTGGAGGGCTGGGAAGTCCAGCCCTGGGAGTGCCATGCCATGCTCTTAACTTTGGAGAGGATATGACAAAGCTGGAAGCCACAGAAAATAGGTCAACTGAGCTCCTGGGCCTAGGTTGGGGATGGAGAGATGGAGCCAGTGGTTTTACCCATTGCAAAGCAGGTGATAGATACATGGAAATATCTTTAGAGATGATTAAATACAAGGGTGGACATGTGGGCAAATTGTTACAGGAGTATAAAGTCATTTGCAAGCTATCTCCCCCAAGAATGTAATGCGTATAGGCAAATTCTATTAACACATTTTTTTTTTATTATCAGTCATTGTACTCTGAGGCACTTAACCACTGAGTCACATCCCCAATCTTTTTATTTTTCGTTTGGAGACAGGGTCTCACTAAGTGGCTTGGGGACTTGCTTATCTGCTGAGGCTGGCTTTGAAATTTCGATCCTCCTGCCTCAGCCTCCTGAGTCACTGGGATCACAGGTGTGCACCACCACGCCTGGTTGCAAACTCAATTTCGGAATGCAGTTAAAGAAGGTTGCAGAAGGCTCTGCAGTGGCTGCAGGGAAGTGGTAGACTGAACTGACTTCGCTCCCTTGCAACAGACACACCTGTGTGATTGTGGGCAGTGAAGTCTTTCACAGTTCTGGGAGGGTTTGCTACCCACCCTCTGAACTAGGAACACTTTCTGTTTATTTGGACTTAATGTGATCCTTCTGATTTAAATGAGGGAGCTTGTGAACCTGCATTTACAGAGGCCTAAAGGTCAAAAGATTTGGATTCTCGCTCTTCCTACAGTTCCAGGTGTTCAGCTCTTGACAGCCACAACAGGCCTGCCACCTGCTTCCTGTGGATTTGTCTTACCTGCCCAAGATGACTACAAATCTCCTGGAGCATTGGGTGCCAACTTCCTGCCTTATATTTCCTGGGTATTTGGGCACATGCAATGTGCTTGGTGAGTATTTGTTTCCTGGTTACAGAATTGGTTTTCTTTAGCCCTTTTCCTTTAACATAACTGTTTAAGCTCCCTGCCATTCCACCAGGATCCAAATCCATTTTGTCTTTTTTGCATTCATGTAGGGTTGGTCTTGTACACTCCTGTGACTACATCATCTGGTCCATTTCATTAGGAAATGTTTTGTTAGCTTTATCCTCAGCTTCACTGCTCCCTCCCCAGCCTCCCCAGAGTTCTTCCACAGAAAGCCCTTTGTGTTGAGCAAATAGCCTCTAATCTGCCATCTCCCCCCAATCTCCAACAGGGATGCCAGGTGAGCATCCCAACACTGTCCCGGAACAGCTGTTGACGTGGTCCAGAGAAGCAGGCTGGATCTGTGTGTGCAGTCCTCTTGTCTGATGGGCCCCAGGTCCAGTATGCTCAGGGAGGAGCCACAAGCTCAAATGTTTGCCTTGCTGGCTGGAAGTCCTAACACAGCTGCCTGCTGATGGATGATAACTCACATAACCACACCGAGCATTCAAATGCTGCCAGGCATGAGCGAGACCCTGAGAGCTCCCTGTATGATCCCTTGCTGCTTGGCCAAATCCTTATCTTTCAGCATGCAGGCAACAAAGACAGCAAGAGCCAGAAAATACCTGATCCAAAGATGGCCATTATAACTCCAACATTTTTAACACAGGAAGTAGCGAGGGAGTCACTCAAGGCTTTCCATTTGCACATTTACCAAGAAAACCATACACTGAGGCTCAGGGTAGACATGGCTCCCCATGTGTTGTGTGGCACAATTGGGTATGTTAATATTTTGATGTTTATGGCTAAAAATGGAGTTGGATATAGAGCTAGTAGAACTGACTTCTAGAAAACATTTCTTACGGAGAGTTTCTGTTCTAGTGAGGCCAGATTCTCAGCAAGCCACAACACTTACATGCATTATCTTCCCATAAAGTTTGGCCCATGCAGTCAAAAAGAAAAAAGAAAAAGTCATGTGGTTTTTGAAAGTAAAATCACCTACCAGAATGGTAAACATGGCAGTGTCAAAATGGAAGATGAGCAATATACAATCTTTCGCATCGACAGAATATGATGAAAGTCAAGCATTTCCATCCCATTTCACACCACTGAGGTAGTCAGAACACTGGCACTTTGCAGGGTAGGGTCCCCTTTCCGTGAAGCATCCTCAGTCACCTGGTCTGTTGGCTGCCTCACTGAAATCCATTCTCCAAACAAAACCAAGACTTCCTAAAGTCACAGTGGGTCAAGTTATTTTTCTCATTATTTTTGATGCTTTTAGGCTAAATGTCCAAAGTGTCTGTTATAAAAGAGTCCATCAACAATTCCACGTCTCTCCAAATGAAGTTGATTCTACTCAAGAAATGAGGCCCACAAGCTTCAGCAGGATTGAGTTTCTGTCTATACCTCCATGTTCAAAGGCCACAAAGCACTCATTCTTTGTCTCTCCCCTTAGACTGCCTTTTGGCTTGGTGGACTATTACATCTGACGTTGAGTTCTGCCGAATGTCAGTCATGAAAGATGTTAATTGGACCTCTTAAAAATGGTTAAAGAAATATGAGAAACTGGTAAAGCTTATAAAAGCATACTAGAGTCACTGAAAAATCTTAAAATAATAAAAGAACATATTTTGCTTACTTAACCACTCATTTTCCATGCATAGCTAAATTCAGAATAAAGTTTCTGGGAGCACATCTCAGTCAATGTGATTGCTGGGTCAACAATCTGAAGGCCTCACTAAATTCCCTGCATCCAGAGCCTTCATGCCTCTCCTCCTGGACATATTCTGAAGCAGATTCCTCTCTATGCTTTTCTTGTGGTGTACACTATGCCCTTAACACAAGGCTTTAGGCTCTCTTGTCTTTGACATTGAACAAGTTATCAGCCATGTACATATGTGTCAAGATTATTGGGCTTGTAATTACAGAGTAAGTTAAGCAAAAGGGGGGATTTCACAGCTCAAATGCTTGGCAAATGCAATGGTAGCTGATACACTCCTAACTCATGGTTCTCTATGGAGGTAATTTTGCCCCTTCCAGACTCACAGAGACATTTGACAGTGCCTGGAGAACTTTGTGTTGTTAGAACTGCAGGAAAGGGAGTGTCCCAGCATCTGGTGAGCAGAGACCAGCTTAGGGCACCACTCATGGCAGGGACAGATGAAGCCCAACATGTCAGTTGTACTGTCACCAAGAAACTTTGCTCAGGACTGGGTCCAAATACTCAAAGCCATTAGAAGTTCTTTGGTACATATCTCTCACTTTTGCTGTCCAATTTCATCTTATCTCTGTGTGCATGGGGGGAACAAGGCTACTGTCATACGAGGTTCACTTCCCAGTCCTGTGACCTCACAGAGGAGGAGTCTTCCTCACCAACCTCAGATGAGAAAAAGGCAAGAAAATCCATTAAGCTGGTCCAAATTTGATCATCAGTTCACTAGAGAAGCACTCCTCACGGATATTACGGTAAACCCAACGTGAGCCGTGTGCTTATCTTTAAGGAGGTGACAGAAGAGTTGCTGGGGGAAGAAAAACTGAATTAGATCAAAGTAACATTTATCACATCTTTTGGATTCATTTCTTATTTTAGAAGAAAAGATGATCTTTTCCATAAAACAGCACCGCGATGCTTATTTCTAATGCATATGAAGAACCAAATGGTGTGATTCTGGTGTAAGGTTTGCCCCACGATCACCTACAAAGGCAGGAATGTGTGGAGGTGAGATGATTGGATTGTGAGACCTGTAAGCTAATCCGTCCATCCTTGTTTGAACGGAGTGGTTGGGTGGTAACTGAGGGCAGGTGGCATGTGGCTGGAGGACATGGGTCACTGGGGGGTCGTGCCCTGGAAGAGTTGTTCTTTCTCTTCTCACTCTGCTATTTCCTTCCAGGAGGCAAACAGCTTTCCTCCAGGTGCCCTTCTGCAAGATGTTCTGCCTCACCATGGGCCCAGAGCAATGGACTCAGCCCACCATGGAAAGAGACCTCTGACACCATAAGCCAAAATAAACTTTTCCTTCTCTAAGTTGTTTTGCTGGACATTTTGGTCACAGTGATATGAAGTTGACTAAAACACTAGCCGAATGTTTAAAACATGGGAGATGTGTAATAAAACATAGATATTATCGTGGGTAGATATTTGATGATGATACTGATTAAAAGACACATAAGAAAGCAATACAGGTGGCTGATGTGAAAAAGGGCCACGTGCAGTTCAGAAAATGGAGTAGAAATCTCATTGTTTCATGCTTGGTTTTCATTTTTATTTTCAAATATCAGCAATTGAGCTTTGAAATTCATTTGCTTACACAAGTATACCACAAAGTGATTAAATATATCTCACAGTTATGGTCTCTGGAGTAGGTTTAAGGTAGTGAAATGCACACAGTTTGAAATGTTTGGTGTCAAGGCAGCATTTAAATCCTCAGACCAATTAAATCTAATTATTGAGTGTATGGTAATACTTTTCCTCAACAATATGAAGGTTAAATTAAAATTAGTCTTCAAATTGGGAGGTAACACCTACTAACTGTCAATCAGTCAAATGTTTATTTGAGGCTCTGCTTGGGAAAAAGCTTAGAGATTAAGCATATTAGCTTGAAGTCAATCCTTTCTAATGTTATGAGTCTTGGTTTAGATTCTTCGGAAATCTTTCTTTTTTTAACCAGAACAGTGGCAAACTAGAATAGACCTTTCTGAAATTAATGAATAAGTTCCAGCAAAGTTCCCAGTGTAAGCAAATTGGAGGTGACCTACAGATGTGGACTCCCATGTGTTTCGGGGCACTGACAACAGATCTTACTCTTCTCCCCAACTATATTAAAAATACATAATAATTTTTCCTGCTTCACATATGCTTTTGTGGGAAGCTACAAAGCTAAGATAAGTACCCAGCTACAGAGTTAAAGGCAAGAGGAAATTCTTACCATTGCAGTCAACAAAAGAACCATCTTGTTGGGAATAAAAATCAATCAGTAATGATGCGCAGGAAACCATTATACGAAGAGGATTGCAGGCTTCACCAGCAGTGCTGAAATGCATCTATTGAACTAAAACTTTGCTCACTGTGGTACAGATAATGTAGCCAGGCAAGGTGGCACACACCTGCAATCCCAGCTGCTTGGGAGGCTGAGGTAGGAGGATTGCAAGTTCAAAGCCAGCCTCAGCAACTTAGCAAGACCCTGAGTAACTTTGCAAGAACCTATCTCAAAATAAGAAATAAAAAGGAATTGGATGTGTCTCTGTGGTTAAGTGCTGCTGGTTCAATCCGCAGTACCAAAAACAAACAAACAACTTTGCTCCCTGGTGTAGAGATGAAGTGAAAGGTGCTAATGAGACCGGAAACAAAGATGTCAGAAATGGCCAATGTTAAGTACATTTTCTAATGCTAGAGGAGGCTCCATTTTATATTATGTTTTATATTTTTGATGAAGGCATATTTATATAAAGAATAATGTAGCAGGAATTGTGGAGCCTGCCAGAGCAGATTGTAACTGACTTGAAGTCCCCATGTATTTTATCTTGCACTCTCATGTCCTCTTTGACCTTCTGTCCTTTGTAGAATTCAACATAGTGTTTCTGTGATCAGTAGTGTTGGCATATGTAGCTTTAATTCCACCAGTCTACAGCTTATTCTAAAATGAAGAATAATCGATATTTTCATACTTCTAGTTTATATACCAGTCATTGTGCTAAGTCATTTTGTATTTTATTTTCTAGTTTACATAAACTTAACAACAAACTTGAGATATTTATATCATCCTTTCCATTTTCTTTTTCCATTTTTTTCTCTTCTACATTTGGGAAAAATGAACATAAAGGAATATAAACAACTTGCCAAGTTTCCATAATACCAAGCAACATACCACGTACAAATATTTAAGGATACACTCAATTTTGGAGGATTAATGTATAGTGTTTCAATAGTTATATAGTGCACTAGGTAAGTTTTTTTTTATTTTTCTAGGAAATAGAATAGTAAATTTGAAGCACATGCATATTAGAGATTTTCATGGCATGTATTGAATTTTTGGAGTCTGAAACACCCATATAAGTGCAGTACTGCAAATTCCAGATGATGATTCCATCATACCAATTCTACTGCTCAAAGTGAAATAGAGAACAGAGACAGTTTGATCCTATGAAATATTCAAATCAACTGTCTACATGCAACTTTACAAAGCCAGCATCTTGAAGGCCAATGCTAAGTGGGATCATTTTACCATGAAGAAGTAGAATTTTACTTGATATGAAGGAATCTGATACAGCTCCTCCTTGCATGCACAACAGAGGTGGTAACTTCCTGTGTTCACAAAAATCACCATTAAACAACTTGCATCTTATGTTATATTTGATAACATGTCACAAAATCAAGATAGAAAATTTAAGAAAATTCTGGTTGTGAACAGAAGAAATATAAATTAATAATTTCTTAAAGGCATAAGTCTTCAGAGACCATGACAAAAGTTTATTTTGGCTTATATGGTTCTCTTCCCACATCTTTCCCCATGCCCTCCCCAAAAGAAATTTTTAGGATGAAGTTTGGGCACAAATGTCCACTAAGCCGCCTGCCACATGCTCCCATCTAGCATTGTATCTAGGTTCACGGGAAGTTTTTATGCAGTGAGGAGACACTGGTGCAATCTTCCCTGTAGCCTCTGCAAGTTACCCTTCCACTTTCCTACTAGGTCAAACAAAATATACTTTCAAAGGATCTATGAAATTACTTACTTTTCTTCATAAGAAAGAAAGAAATTTAAAACATTGATTTTTACATTCAGGTCAATACTTGTACTTTCTTTGAAGGAAATTTCCAAACAGTCACTGCAATAAAGAAAAGCTGAACTTGAGTCAGCTCTCCTGTTAGGTATCTATGCCCACCCCATCCTGATGGTCAACGTCCCCGCTGTTCAGGGTGCTGGTCTAAGGCAGGTGATGGATGCGACTGGCCACTCTGTCCCTCTGCCTGCTCCCATCACCTTCCCTAATCTGGTCTCTGGCGTGTGCAGTTCCTTTGCTTAGCACTCTTTTTGCTTTTGCTGGGAGAACAATTTCTCTCTGGTGGCCTTTGGAACAGAGCTCTTTGCAAAGTGTCTAAATGCAGGCAGACTTCTCCATGGGCAACCTGAATTCTATGTGTATTTGTCTTCATGAGTAACAGCGCCTTGCTTTGCCTCAGAGTGAAGCCACATTTCTCAACCTTGGTGCTGCTGGCATCTTGGACCAGGTGTGCTTTGGTCTCATGGAGGGAGTGCTGCATATCACCGGGTATTAACAGCATCCTAGATGCCAGCAGCACCTTCCCAAACCCCATCCTCCTCACTCTCCCAATTGCCCAGCAAGCAATTACCCTGGGTCCCTTGGGGACGGATTGTCGCTAGAGGGCAAAGCATCCCCCTTGAATCCCTGAAGTCCTGATAGGAAGCATGCACTGGTTGCATGTCTGACTAGGACAGAAGCATCTGGTGGACAGGAGGTGCCCATCTTCTGCTCAGGTGACACCCCAGACCTGGACCCACCACATAGAGATAATGAGAAAATACACGAGACGAATGAAGGGTTAGAATGTCTAGCACAAAAATGCTCCATTCATAAAGAATGTGAAATGGTGACAATTTTTAAATTGTTTAATGTCCTAATTAGGTGCACATGAAATATCAAATGAAAAAGGCCGATTACAGAGAGCGTGTCCGTTGGATTTCCTATTTTACAGTATGTAAAACTACACACCTGAAAGGTTTGTAAAAGTTACTCCTGGCAGGCTTGCGGGTTACTTTTATTTTCTTCTCATGCTTAATGATATGAATGATATGTTATCATGTGCAGTGTTTTCATAATATGTATCAGCTCACAGAAGACGGGACGGAGAGCTGCAGGCCCAGCGCGCCAGAGGAAGCTGCCGGTCATCCCATTCCACGTAGAGGAGAGCTGTGGACACGCTGGACTTCTGCCCTGGATCGTGCCTGCCACTGTCTGGAAATCACTGCCAGCAGCAGCTGGGTACCACAGAGATCTCGAAAGAAGGAGAAATTTAAGGTTGGTTCTCAACAAGCGTAAACTCTGTGGGGCAAGTGAGACCTGCACACAGGGCACCGTCAAACCCCAGGAGGCAGTGTGGAATGAAGTGAGCGGCTGTGTTGTGAGCCCTGCTTTGTTCTGCAGAGGGTTAGGTCAAGGAGTCCATCTCCTAGGGCAGATGGGACTGAATAGGACTTAGATGAGAGGCTCATGGGGAGGGTACCTTGGAGAGGGGTGAAAGGGCACATGCTGGGAAGAGAGGCTTAGAGAGAAAAGGCGAAGATGAGAAGGCATCAAAGGTGCTGACGGTTCCCACCAGAGGGGTAAGGACCACCTGCCCGCTGAAATGCAGCTGGCCTCCTGGGAGGTTGTTCCAAGCATCAAATAGCGGTCAGCACTTCTGCTGATAGCGCCCAGTGACAGGAACACCAGCCTCCACAGAGACAATTGTTCACAGACCCCCTTTGGGATTTTTATCAGTATTTTTATCAGTATCAGTATCAGTATTTTTACCAGTAATTTTTATCAGTTGTTCTGTTTCTCAAAGATCCTGAATAACACACAGCCCTTATTAAGAGGGACCATACCCATTTATTCCCAAGTGATATCAGGAGGTGACAGTGAGATGGGGAACTGTCACAGATTGTGTGTTGTCTGTGTGTCCCCTCCACTTTTCCTAATTTCATCTAATTACTGTACAAACTGTGTACCTCCCTGAGGGAGAGCAGGCTTTGCAGTCAAACCATGAGATTTGAATATAGGCCACCCGCAACCTGGGTAGATGATTCTAAGCAAGTTACCCTGCCCTCCAAGTCTCTGCTTTCTCATGTATAAGATAGTGATGCCGGGGGATGAATGTGTTATGGTGGCATTGTGTCTCCCTGCCAAGCAAGTTATGCTCAGTCCTAACCCTTGGTACCTGGGAATGTGCTCTTATTTGAAAACAGAGTCTTTACAGACAGATATGATCAAGTAGCATTGAGGCTCTACTGGATCAGGATGGGCCTTCACTGATATGCCTGGTGTTGTTCTAAGAGGGACATTTGGACAGGCATGCTCATGGAGCATGCCATCTGCTAGCACAGGCAGAGACTGGAGCTGTGCAGCACTGAGCCAGCAAGGACTGCAGAAGCAGGCTTGCACTCTCTAACCATCACTCAACTGCAGATTTTCTCCTATGTACCTTCAATCGGCTGTCTCTAAATTGACCTCTCACTTTCTAAGCAGGTTCTTTGTGGTTTTATTGGCTTTCTCCATCCCTGCTTGGTGAGTTAAGCATTTGTATGTGCATGTCCACCTTTTCCTGTCTGTGATTTGCTTTCCTGCTTCACTCAACTGTGGCACCAGTGCAGCAGGTGAGCGGGGCCAGGGCTACAGTTTGGTGCTCTCACCCAGAAGAACACTTTAAAGCCTTTATCCCAAAGGTCTGCGTGTACACTGAGAATGATGGTGACCAGCTCGTGTGTGAATGCACAAGTCAGCACTGGAAGGATGACTTAACCCTGCCATTTTAGGAAATCAAGGCTTCAGCATGGAGCTACTTCCTGCTGGCTGCGCAAGGATGCCTACTGATTTGAGCACGTGTTGGGTTGCAGCTAATGGTCTGCCTTTTATAGGAAAGAAAAACCACCCCACCGGCCTTGCATAACGAGTGAAGAGCAGCCGGGAGCAGGACAGAGCAGGCAGGGAAGCTGCTGGACACTAAGTGCTCTGGGATTTGCTCTTTTGCATATTCATCCGGTCAAGAATGATATTGCAGCCTTCAAAGGTAAATGGATGGCTATGGAACAAGTCATGCTGAGTGAAGTCAGCATAACCCAGAACCAAGGGTCGAATGTCTCCACTCATCTGTGGAGACTGGAGCTAGACCCTGGCCATTGTGAAAGTTGGTCAATTCTCATCTTTTAAACCCTGAAAAGGTGTAGTGACATACAACCTAAGGCATTCACAGAGATGTATTGGGAAGAGGGGGAGGGATAAGGGTGGGTAATTAGGGGAAGATCTAGGAGGTAATTCTAATTTTCAGAATATATATTATATATTATATTTTTTGTTAGAAACACGTTTGATTGTTCAACAAATAAATTTATTAATAAAAAATAACAAAAAGAAACTACTAGAAGAAAACATAAAAGAGGAATACTTACTAAGTTGTTTTATGAAGCAGGCATTGGAGCTGGGGCTGCTATCTGTGAATGGCAGCCCTGTTCCCATGGAACCCACATGCACAAACAGGGCAACAGACACTAAATGGGCAAGAACGTAAGTGACAGAAAATGACATTAAAAAGTAATTCAGGTGAAGCAAGACTAGTGGGGTGAGGGAGTGTCACAGTGCACACTCGAAGAGGGTGACTTTTAAGAGGAGACCTGGGCAAAGAGGATCCAGCCACACTGAGTTGAGAGACCACTGGTGCCCAGAAGGGGCGATGCAAGGACCTGGAGGAAAAGGACTGCTGTCCCCTAGAAGGACGCATAAGGCCTCTGAGACTCAACCTTAGACAGAAGGGCAGAGGTGTGTGTGATTGATTCAGTCAGTGGGGAGGTAGATAAGGCCTGGGAGGAGGTTTGATGGTCAGGGAGTTTTATAGTAAAGGAGAGAAGGAAGGGAGACCTCCCAGGAGAAGGAAAGAAACTCAGAATTCCAAGGAGATTCTTTCTAGTGAGGTCTCAGTATCTGATCCTGCTCAAGAAAACTTTTCTCAAACCATTCAGTCGCCTACATGACTGTAACATACTTTACTGTAGAGAGGCCCGGGACACAGCAAACACAAGGGAGCCTCAACGGTGCAGAGGCACAGGCTTGGGCAAGTTGCATGTATTTAAGCTTTGGTTTCCTGGTCTCTAAATGGAACTCCACTAAAATATGCCTCCACTCAGAGCCTGGACCCCAGAAAATGCATCGTAATGTGACTTTGATAGTACTGTCATCATCACCCGCAACAGCCTGATAGAATCCACCAGGAAGAGAGCTTTGTATAGAGCACTAGCCAGACCCAAGCTGATTTTTAAAGCAATGTGTCTCTTTCCGTCACTATTTTTCCCCAGTGCTGGGCAAAGTTTTTTTTTTTTTCACATGTAGGTAATTATAAATATTTTTGAATGATTAATGGCAGAGGAAAGCAGGTGCTCAATAAACACTGATGAATTAGCTGAATTGTTACCTGGGGATTTCAAGAGATCTGCAGTGCATACATTATACGTCCTTTTAGATTTATTCCCAGTTAAATGGCCATGTTTTGCAAGTTCTTTCAATTAAACCATGAGTCTTGGGCTCAGTTTTGAACACTTTGTGAATTGAGAAGCTTTAGGATGAAAGGGAAGTCATTGCTTGTCACCTATAGATTTTGTATCTCTGCAGGAGAGTCAATATCTTTGCGATAGAATGCTTCTGCTTACACAGAGCCATGGCTGAGTGGTAGAAAATGCCCATACATATTTCATGCTATCTATAAGCCAAGGCTCTGAAATGAAAAATGAAGGTTGGGCTGTCGAGCTCAGAATCTGGTGAGACAGTTTGATACAGAATCTGTCTACATTGAGAATTAATGTACCCAGAGTGAAGGAGACACAGCAACAGCTCAAAGGAATCTCCTGAAAGAATGGTCGTTTTCCAGGGCAGGCATTGATTTAAGGGCTAGAAAGAAATACTCATTGCTCAACAATGTCTTACACATAGTAGGAGCCACTAAATTTTGCCCTAAATGGTCCTGACTCTGGTCAGCAGTTATAGAGAAATGCCAAGAAGTTTGGTAACAAAGATAATAAACAGTGGCATTTTATAATGCTAAAAAAAGTCTATTTGGGAGATAGGATAATCTAAACTCAGGCTTTGCAATTTCAAGCTGATACTTCTTCTCCAAGCAAAGTGGATGGAATGAATATCTCTCAAAAGATTTAAGAAGATGCACCTATCAGGGCTGTTCTCAGTATTGAACTACACAATGTGCATAAGGGCAGAGTAAGTTGTCCACACGTTGTTATTATTATTTTTGTCATTCAATGTTCAACAATTCAGTTATAAAAATTATACTGCACACAGAAGTGTAAACAAGGAATTTCTAATTTCACAGAATAACAAACGTATTAGGCTTATCCCCTCACAAAATAGAACCATAAGACTGGACGGGCCATGTGAAGCAATCCATCTGCTTACCTAATTAGCCAAAAACAAAAATCACAAATCATCTCAATGGATGAAGAAAAGCACTTGGAAAGTGGAGACTTCCTTAGACTCTAAGCCCTCATCATGAGAGTGTGTGGACCACAAGCAGGAGCCAGCATTCTTCATTGTGAAGGACAGGACAGGTTTTCCCTAAGGATGACTCCAATGTGGAAATTCTACTCAACATTGCAGTGGATGTGCCCATCAGCAAGAAAAGGCCATAGCAAATGAAAGCATATGTAAACAAGCAAAACAAATGAACTTTTACAGAAAAGAAATAAAGCTAGAAAGGTTGGAAAGGAATAAGTAAAGTGTCTTTATTTGTAGATTATAACATTGTGCAAATATTTATAACACAATTAAATTTAATACTGGAATTTAATAAAGTTTCAAAATTAAATATCATCATACAAAAAAGACATTATATATAAACTGTCAAAAATTTTGAATACCAGTTACAGTAGTTGTAATATACATAAACTAATTAGAGATACGTTTGATGAAAGATCTGTCCCAGGGGGCGTGCCCTGGAAGGGTGTATCTTCCGGAAGGCCCTTCGCTCTCTCTGTCCCTCTTCTTCCTCACCCTGTCATAGCTGAGCAGCTTTCCTTTGCTGGGCCATCTCCTCCGTGCTGTGTTGCCTCACGTTGGTGGCCACGGAGATGGCCGTCTGTGGGTTGAGACCTCTGAAATCATGAGCCCCAGATAAATTTTCCCTCCTCTCAGTTGTTCTTGTAAGGTATTTTGGTCACAGTCACAGCAAAGTGGACTAAACCAAAAAGCTAAATAAATGAAGAAATGTACTGTATGCTCATTTTATAAGACTCAACAGAAGGGCATTAATTTTCTCAATGAAAAAGAGTTTCTCTTAACTCATCTACAGATTTAATACGCTCCTAATCATAATTCCAGTGAGTTAGTTTGACAAGTGAATACCACAACTGATGGATAAGTGAACATCACCTGATCTGTAACTAAAACCTAGACGCACTCACTCCTAGAAAATCACAGATTTCTCAGACTGGATTTCATGCAAGGAAACAGGAGTCTAGTTAGCATGCCTTTGGCACAAAGCTAGAGAACCGAATCAATAGATCTGAATAGAGTTCAGAAATAGACACAATGGGTATGGTGGCAACTGATTTTTTAGCAATGATGCCAAAACATTTCATGAAGAAAAGAAAGTCTGTCTAACAAATGATGCAGGAACAATTGGATATCCACAAGAAACAAAGGTGAACCTCAGTTGCTATCATGAGAAGAATTCCAGTGCAAAATTTAAATCAAGATAAATATCCACCTAAACACAGCAGCTCAATGTGTAAAGCTTCTAAAAATAAAACATAAGCAAATGCATTCATGACCATGGGTAAAGCAAAGATATGTTGAGATACGAGAATACCAGCAACATAAGAAAAAACTGATAAATCTTACTTCTGTTTATTTGATACTATTAAAATTCATGTATGTACTGCAGAACTAGAATATATCAAAATGCATGAAATAGTACTATGAAAATAAAAGATAAATATTGAGTACAATAAAGATACTTCCCAAAGAAAGATACAGAAAATGGCCAGTGCATCTGAGAAAAAATACTCAAAATTATGTACTAAAGAATGGCTTTGTCTAATAACCATAGTACTAAAGGAAAATGGAGATAAAAGTTAATACAGCCTGGGAAATTGTATTATGAAGAGGTCTAGAATAGTGAAAATTAGTCTAATTTTATAAAAATTAGGACGATTACTATTTCTGAATTAATGAACAGCAATGGACAGGAAAGGGCATGAAGGAGACCTTTTGAGGTTGTATAATCTTCCTCCATCTCAGCAGAGATTTGAGGGGTTGGTGATGAAGCTCAGGGTGTCTAGTAAACATGAGACCCACAGTACTAATAAAAAAAGAAAGAGAAAGATCTGAGATACATGAATGCATTTATTTTTGTCAAATTTATTGAACTGTACTTTTAATGTTTATATATTTCGCTCTGTAAATATATATTGAAAAAGAATGAATAGGTATCATACTTAAGATATTATTTAATCCAACATAAGAAATTATATACTTTCTATATAAAATACGATAGCATTGTCTACAGAGAGGATGAAAGCTAGGATCACATGTTAAAGTGAAGCCTAGATTTCAAATGTCTTTAGAAGTCATGTGTTCTATGAAAAAACAGATCTTTATGCCTAAGGTTAGGTATTCTTTCCTTTTGTCTTTGGTGTGAAAATGTGGGAGGTCTTTGTCAACCTGCTATGGGAGTTCATTTAATTTTCTTGTATTAACTTGAGTTCTAAGGCAAACTAAATATAAGTGCACCTTGCAGTGATGGATTTAATAGAAATATTGGTAGAACTACCTTAACAAAATGTTTTAAATGAAGATTTACTGGGATATACTGCATACATGTGAAAGAGTTCTTTCTCCTAAGTAAACTTTCATGACAACACTGCACATTTGGTACACTTACCTTTATGTGTACCAAAATATGCTTTTATTAACTTGCATTTATAGTAATTACACTAAATACCTGGTGGTAATCTCAGTGCTTCACTGTCTCAAAATCCTACGGATTTGGGGCTGGAGCAGTGGCAGAGCGGTTCCAGCGCTCGCCTTGCATGCGCAAGGATGGGGATTGAAACCCCAGCACCACATACACCATAAAGAGTCAGGGCAATGAAAGCCACATGAAAAACTAAATAAAATTTGATTCTGTCTTTCTCTCTCTCACTGTCTCTCTCTCTTTTAAAAAAAAATCTTATGGGTTTGCTAAATTCGTGTCTCCCTATACCACTTTACCAATAGGGAAACAGAGGCTCTTAATCACTGGGCTGTGTAGATGGAACCTATGACAGTACTGTAACACAACTGTGGGGTAGGAACTCCAAGTTACATGGGTGAATACGTTGAGGAGCAGTTTAAATATACAGAGTATTGCTTTCCAGGCCCTGTGGATGGATAGTGAAGGAGAACGTGTGTGTCTGACTCTGGGAACAGCAGTCGGGTATGTTAAGTGCAGAAGGATGTTCTATTCTCAAGATAGGACAGTTCACAACTGCCACCCTACTGAAACTTTCTTACATCACGGCACTTCTTTGTCTGTCCTCTTGAACCTTAAAAAGGCTGATACATTTAAAACTCAAAAGCAAATCACTGAAGATGTCTCCGACAATTCCCCACCTTTGTTCGTAATAAAATATCAGTATCTATCTCAGTCTAACCTTGGGAAGGAGTTGTTGGCTGGCTGAACCACCTTAGCTGTGAGAGGCTCTTTCCATCCTACATCCTTTCAAAGGAAAATTCAACCATTGTTTCCTCTGAACTAAACATCTAAAGTGATGAGGGATTTCTTTAAGTTGAGCAATTACAAATTCATTGATTTTCTGTGTTCAAGTTATGACCCTAAACAGATCCTTATTCCTGAGAGGATAAAGTGATTTTCTAAAGAATGACAGAAAAATTCTTCTTTCAAAATACCAGAAAATGAAGAATTAATCAAATACTGGCAGTGGTAAGGGGATAAAACCCAGCAAATAATCCTTGAGCAATCCTTTACAAGCACGACTACCTGACTTGCATGGGCACCAAGGTTGACAGGTAGCACAACTTGGCATAAGATGTCACTCTCACACAGTCCTCCAGATCCTGATAGCAGTAGTGGGATTTGAAAGTGGGTCATTTCACCCCCATATCCTCTATGTGCATATTTGCATACTTCACCATTTGAACCATTTCATTTGATCAGAATTCATTTGATTCCTACTCTCCCAAGAGTCAGTAGCTATTAACTGTTAGTCTTTGACTCCTCCTCAAAGACGTTAATCTCCACCATGGAAAGGAAGATGAGCAAAGGCTGTTCAGTTTGGTTGAGCCTGCCATGTGCTCCTCCACACTCCTTCTTCTCAACTCTCATTTACTAAGTGGACAAATTCTCCTGATAAAGTAGACATGCTAATAATGGAATTCAATGTTATATTTTAGCTTTTCACACTGGATTGTTGACCTTCAAATTCAATCTAGCCCCTATCCCCTTTTCCTGGGGCATTTCATTCATGTCTGTGGGTTAAATTACTGTGTAGGTGCTACTATTTTCAAAGCTCACTGTATGCTCCAAATCCTTGTTTCCAATCCAACTATTTCTTCTCTATTTAGAAATGTAGCTGACAACTAGAATGCAGTGGGACCCAAACTGAATTCAGACACTTATCTGAAGGAGAAAGAATGAAAAGAAAATTCAAAAAAGGAAGGAAAGAAGGAAGCAAGGGGAAAAGGGAAGGAAAACTACTTTCATGTTCTTTTCCCACATTTCAATGAAGGGAATTGACAGATACTCAGTGGCCAACTAGTCACCAGCAAATGACCTGTGGGAGCTTCCCCACACCCCACAGCCAATTAACCACCAGGACTCATTTTTGTACTCTAAATACCTCTCAACGTGCATTTTCTCCCCCACGGCTTTTACACTGGTGTTGCTGAGGCCCTGGCATATCCACTTTTATGAATCAATCCATCAGATTTCTCAAGAGTGTTCCATATTTTCTTCTCCAATTCTCCAGTGCAAACTCCTTGCTGCAAAAAGAAATAAATACTTAAAAGTAAAAATGTAAACATGCAACTCCTTGTTCTTGGAAAGGTATAGAGTTTAAGGCAGGAACTATGGAGCCAGGTTGCCTGGGTCTGGTCCTGGATCCGCCATTTATGATCCTGAACAAGTCACTTAGTGTCTTTATGCATTACTTTCCTTCACTCTGATTGGGAACAATGACACCTACCTCGATGGGTTATTATACTGCTTAATAAGTTAATAGATGAAAAGATTACTACTGAATTGTTCCTTCTGTACAACTGAAATGTTCAGTCTTTGACCAACATCTCACAACCCCACTCTTCCCAACTACCTCAACCCCTGGTAACCACCATAGTACTGTCAACTTCTATGATATCAACTTGTTTAGATTCCACATTAGTGAGATCATGGGGGTATTTTTTTTTCCATTCCTAGTTTATTTTACTTAACATAATATCCTCCAAGTTCATCCATATTTTTGCAGATGACAGGCTCTCCTCCTTTTTGATAACTGAACAGTATTTTCTGCTTTTCAATATCACATTTTCTTTATCCATTCACTCATCGATAACCACTTCGTTTGACTCCATATCTTGGCTATTGTAAAGAAGGCTGTAATAGCACAGATATTTCTTTGACATAATTACTTCAATTCCTTCAGGCATATGTCCAATAGTGCAATTGCTAAATCACTTGGTGGTTGTATTTTTAATTTTTGAGGATGAAACATATTGTTTTCCAAAATGACTGGTTTTTACATCCCCATCAAGAGTGTATGAGTGTGCCCTCTTCTCCGTATCCTGGCTAACACTGTTGTGAGATGATTTCAAAATTTGGGGTTTTACTTTTAAGTCATTAATTCACATTGTGTTGATTTTTCATATGGTGTGAAATAGGGTCTAACTGAATTCTTCCACATGTGGGTATGCGGGTAGGGTCTAAACGAATTCTGCATGTGGGTATCCAGATGTCCCTAAGCTGTTTATTGTCAACATTGGACTTTCGTCATTGTGTAGTCCAAACACTTTTGTCATAAATTGGAAGGCTGTAAATGTGTCAACTTATTTCTGGGCTCTCTGTTTAGTTTCATGGGTCTATGTATTTGTTTTCATGCCAGTGCCACAGAGTTTTGGTTCCTATTGCTTTGTAGTACATTTTGAAACAAAGTAGTGGGATATATCCAGGTTATTCTTTTTATAGACAGATTACTTTGGCTATTCAAGATCTTCTGCAGTTCCATTTGAACTTTAGGATTACATTTTTTTCTGTGTCTATGAAGAATGTCATGTATATTTTGACACTGATTATATTGAATTTATAGATCACTTGGTAGTATGAACATTATATAAATATTAATATTTCTAATCCTTGACCACATGATATCTTCCCTTTTATTTGTAACTTATTCAAATTGTTCTTTCAATGTTTCATAGCTTTCAGTGTAGAGATCTTTCACCTCCTTGGTTGACTTCATTCCTAAATGTATGTGTGTGTGTGTGTGTGTGTGTGTGTAGCTATTGTAAGATTACTTCTTGATTACTTTTTTAGATAGTTCACTTTTAGTGTATAAAAACACTGTTTTGTAAGCTGATTTTATATCATGAAACTTTATTGATTCATTTATTAGATCTAATAGTTGTCTGGAGGTGTCTTTTAGGATTTTTTTAATATATAAGATCATGCTGACTGTAAATGAGGACAATTCAACTTCTACTTTTCCAGTATGGATGTCTTTCATTTCTTCCTCTTGGCCTAACTGCTGGGCTAGAACTTCTAATGCAATGTTGAATAGAATGGCAGGAACACATGTCCTTTTCTCATTGTAGATCTTAGAGAAAAAGCTTTAATCTTTTTCCTGTTGAGTGTGATGTTAGCTGTGAGTGTGTCATATAAGACTTTATTTTGTTAAGATATGTTATTCCATCATGGAAATCAAAGGGAGATGAGTGGAGTACAGGAAAGGAGAGTGGAAATGCTCAGGAAAAATATTGTTCAAATTATATTGTCACATTGTGTACATGTATGCATTGAAATGGCAAATCCTACTCTTACATGCAACTTTAATGAACCAGTAAGGTATGAAAGAATATACATTCCTTCCATATGTATTTTATTGAGTGCTTTTATCATAAAGCAATGTCAAATTGCATCAAAAGGTTTTACTGTATCTATTCATCTGATCATACATTTTTTACTTTTATTCCACTAATGTGTATACAACAAATATTGCATATACTGGTTGAACTGTCCTCACATTCCTGGAATGGATCCCTCTTGATCAAGGGAAATGGGCTTTGCAACATGCTGTTGAATTTGGTTTGCTAAGATTTTGTTGAGAATATTATGTTTATCATAGACATTGGCCTGAAGTTTTTTTTTCTTTTCCTTGTCTGCTTTGGTACCATCATAATGCTCGTTGCTGGTCTGGCTTTAAACTTCCCTCAGTTCCTCCAAGGCATCATGCTCTCTTACCACCACTCCTTTCACCTGCCATTCCTCATGTGTGGAACACTCTTTCTCACCATCCACCTCCTCTTTTTCTCTGAAGTTTCAGTATAGAAAGTCCTTCCTCCTGGAAATTTTCTTGAGCCTGTAACCTGAGTTCTGTGCTGTTTCCCAGGGACCTATGACCCCATGCTTGCTTAATTCTCAAGGCGTTTCTTTCAGACATCGTAACTGACCTTGTCATGGCAGCCTTCACTACTAATGGTATAAGCACCCTCAGGGTGACAACGGTGTCTTTTATCCATTTGCATACTATTGGTGCAAAGTGAGGTAATCATAAGTATTGGAGAAATTTGTTAAATCAATGGACATTGCATTTTGTCAACTGTACAATGTTCACAGACAAGTGTACTCCTTATCTATCCACTCCACAATGGAAAGGTAGAGAAAAAACCAAACCCTCTGCTATGGACCTTGGTAAGTTGGGGTGGTAGATCATAGGCATATCCCCCTTCCCTTCCAATGACTCACCACTTTTTTTTTTTTTGATTCTTGAACTCAACAGTGAGAAACTAACCATAGTCATAATTTGTATTTTTCTCACATTCTTACTGATAAGGCACTGTGACTGTTGATTTCTCTGAATTTATTAAAAGCACTCCATCTCCTAACCATTATGATATAGATTTTCACAGCTTTGTGACTCAAAGATCACTGTAGAATCGTAATTTGAAGAGTTATGATTTATCAGTTATAGCAGATTTCCTTAACAAGAGAAACTTCTAAGATGCCTCTTAAATTCATTTACATTTCCAAAGAAATTTCCACATACATATGAGGAATTATCATAATCATTTAATTATGATTCTACTATAACAAAATCATGTTTAATATTTGTTTAGATTATGCTTTTCATAAATTGCCAATAGTAATACAATTGTACTGCCACATTATATTTCAAAGTGCAGTGAAATTCTTCTGACATGGTTACAAAGGTAGTGAATTAAGCTGCTAGATAAGAATAATAAGTACTTCTGAATTATAAAAAATTTTTCTGAACTAATTTTCAAAATACTAAGTTGCTACAAATATTTTCTTATGTGTATGTGCTATAGAAAGGGAAATGGAAAGAATGGAGTTGGATGTGAATTGCTACAAAATGTAATTTTATCAAGAATAGGAGAATTTTAAATGCAGAAAAGATTACCCAGCAGTCTCCGCACTATCCAGAAGAATAAGCAGTAAGTAACTTTTCTAATCACATCCCCTGGTGGTTTCTGTCTATTGAAGGGACAAATTTAAGAAAATAAAAGACCTAAAATAACAAACCAGCTTTTCTTTTCTTCTCTAGTCCCTGAGGCCACTTTAATCCTTTACAAGCTGAGAAAAAAGTCCCAAATAAGTGAAGAGTTTCCAAAGAAAAATCTTATTTCAGTTTTCTTTATACACTATCTAGCCTCTCCACGTCATCTGAATATTAATCCTATAAAATCCTGTAAAATTCCTTTAAGTCCTTGTAACAATACACCAGTGATTTGACAACCATTCATGCATTCAACTGTTCATCCATCTACATATCTATACACTCACCCACTTATCCACCCATCCACCCATCCATCCATCTTTGAATCTGTAGCACAGCCTGGCATTGGCTAACAATTCTCTATGACCCTCATTTTCTCCTTCATGAATCACAGTTCACACCTGAAGAGCATAGGTAGGGTGATGTTTCTCTCCAACTGTTGTTTGTCATGTTAAATTTAGATATCTCTGGCAGTGCCCAGATTCGCTAATGATAGGTGAGGGCGTGTTAGATATGTGCTAACAGAGAAGTATTTTATAATTCCTGCATGCAATGAGTAATTTTCAACCCACTGCAATCTCTGTTGGTTGCAGTAAACCTTAACTACCAAACACTCAGCTGGAATTGCTAGCAGAATAACCTTTCCAAGTGATTTCTTTTTTCTTTCTTGGTATCATTTGAAGCATGATGCCCAGCGAGGTAGAACTTTAATTTGTATTTTTCATTTATTTATTTAAACAAGGGAACTCACACTTGAAAAGTGCTTGCTTGCTTCCTTTCCTGGCCAGAAGCTTCTGTTCATCTTGGGTTGCTCTTTCTTCCCTCCAGTTTCTAGTTTGAGGAGAAAGTGAACCAAATTGCGTGAGGAGCACAGAGTGAAAGGACAACTATCTGTATTCTTTCTTTTTTATTTTCTGTGTTTTCACACCACACCTGAATAACCCAGGGCTATGACTGGGACCTTCTGGAAGGAGAGAAAATGCACATTGCTATATGAAAAGAGGAATCTGGGTAACATACCAGGCTCAGCACCAGCGCCAGTGTTTGTGTCAGGCCAGATGACAAATGACTAGATTTCCACCTAATCCAGTCACTTGGGCACCATGGGGAAGCCACAGCAAGAGGGCTCTCTGTGTCATGAGTGATGTGCTATGTTTTAGATTTCTGACCTTCCTGGTTGGTGAACAATAACACAGAGACCATATAAACTGAGACAAAGAATGAGGTTCCACCATCTCTCTACCATCCTCTTTGGCTGCTGAAGCTACTTTATCCTCAGAATGAGACTTTAGAAATAGAGTGGGCTGGCCCAGCATCCGGGGGATGAGGGCTGAAAGGCATTTAATTGAGCAAACTCAATTGGGTTCCTACGGAAAGCCTTCACTAGAAATGTCACGGTTGGTGGTAGAGTATGTAAGGTTTTAAATTGTTTTGCTCTAATTAAGTGGTCTACCTACAGAGCCTGGTATGACGTTGGGGTTGTAGGAACAAATTCATGTTAAAGGAGATGTATGCCTTTCTCAAGTCATTTCAAAGTCTTACACATGAAAAATTTCCAGTACAAAGATTATAAAGCATGATGCCCATGGTGTATTAGCATGTGTCAGCATGGCCAGGTGACACGGTTTCTCAGAATGCCCTCCTGTATAGAGATCCAGAAGGGGTGGGCCTCAGCAGAGACTCTTGTGCAAGAATTAGGTGGCGAAGAGAGGCCGCAGCACCGTCCAGCTTGCACAACTTGCTGTCCGCTAGTCACCACTTTGGCCAGAAGCAGCTGCTGGACATTTCCCCTGGTTTCTAGCCAAGTGCATATTCGGTTCCTTGGTAGGACCTGGCTGTTGAAGCCAGCCTGGTCACCCTGCCATGGGCAACAAGAACCGATGCGGGTTTCAGTTCATCCTCATGGGCCCCATTTTGCCCTTGTAGGTTTCTGCTTGAACCCGCTCTCACCCACTTTGCATCAGGGTCCCTGCTCCAGCTCCTGCCCAGCAGACAGTACCTCCAATATAACACATGGACTTGAGAGCCTTGGAGGGGCTCAGCTCCCACAACCGCATCAGACTAAAGCTAATGAATCCATACTGTTCTATTGAATTGAATCCTGAGGTTACACTGTCACCTGGCTTCAGGGAACCACAGAGTGACATGCCCTCAGACCTCACTGAGGTTCCTTGGGTACCTGTAGTAACTGCCCAGTAGGGCGACTTGAAGGTATGTACACACTGCACCCTGTTTTACTCATAGCAGTAAAAGACCTGACAAGAACAACTTTAGAGGAGGAAAAGTTTAATTGGGGGCTCATGGTTTCAGAGGTCTCAGTCCATAGAAGGCCAACTCCATTCCTTGGGGCTTGAGGTGACACAGAACATCATGATGGAAAAGCATAGTGGAGGGAAGCAGCTCACATGATGATCAGGAAAGAGAGAGTCCACTCTCCAGACACAAAATATATACCACAAAGATATGCCCCCAATGACACACCTCCTCCCGTCAAACCTACTTGCCTTCAGTCACCATCCAGATGATCCCTATCACGGGATTGACTCACTGATTGGGCCAAGGCTCTCGTAACCCAATCATTTCCCCTCTAAGCCTTCATGCACTGTTTCATATGTGAGCTTTGGGAGGACACCTCACATCCACACCATAGCACACCCCTCTCCCCCATGCTTCCCACGTGGAGAGTCCTTCTTAGCAAAGGAAACCCCCTTTCCTGCCAAAATTGATCTCCATCCTGCCTTCCTACTGCTGTTTTCCTAACTCTGCTAAATTAAAAAGCTGAGGGCAAAATGTTTGAATATAAAATTCTAGAAAGATTGTTACTCTTCTTCTTAAAAGAATGGACATAGAGCTTCATCACACGCTACTTCCAGATGACCGTGTGACTGCATGCAGCTTGGTGTAAGGCAGTGTGTGTGAGTGTGTGTGTGTGTGTGTGTGTGTGTGTGTGCTTCCATGCTGTTTGCTGTGCTGTTCCAGGTTCCACCAGTACATGGAAATCTTTACACTTGAGCACCACGTTCATCAGGAGGTGTCATGAAAAGAGAGAAGATATCTATAATGGTAAGAATTAAGGTAGAAAGCCACTAAGCATGGAAACGGACATCAGTCCAAACATGAAGCCTGAGATCTTTCTCAGAACCACCTCACCATCCACCATGGAAAAGAACTCTTAATCACCCCGTTTGTCCAAATGAGCCAAAGCCTACTCAGTGTTTCAAGCACACATAGACCAGCAACTCAGCAGAAGAGGTGCATATGATTCGTTAGGGAATTTAGGTTCCAGCAAGTTCTCTCTGTTGATCTGTAGATTCAGGGTTAGTACTAACATTATAAACAAATAAAGTAAACTGTTAATTGATGCTGGGAAGCGGAGTATGAAGCTTCCTGTTATAGGCTTCGGAGGGGCATTACACAAAAGTCTTGATTAAATGCATCAAATTTGTTAAATATATTCCTCACAAATGCTTTCTAGTTCTTTGTCAATTTTAGAAATATATTTAGGAAATACTAAGGCAGCAACTATAATGAAAATCTGAAGCACACATGATGTGGGTGACGGCATTGTGGTCTAAAGCGTGTCAAATCCTCCCCGTGGCCACGACTAGACCTCAGAAGAGCAGCCTCCTAGACATTGTCCTTCCAGGGAGGAAACCAGAAAGGAGGTCATAAAGAGAGATCTGAGGTGGTCGCTGCCGCACTGGGGTCTTCCTTGGGGGAAAGCTGAGGGCAAGAGGCCAAGCGTCATGATCACTTTCCAGCTCCAGATGCAGATAAAGCATCCCCCCAACTCAGAAGGCAAGATCCACACGCTAAGAATATCCCTGCTGCTTGTGTGAAGGAGTGATTTCGCAGCTTACAACGTGACGCTGGTGCCCCTGCCGCAGGCGCCGGCACCTGTCCAGGCTCCAAGCCAGATGCCTGATTCCTTCCCCATTTTTAAGCTCACGCAGACGCCTTCACTAACAAGGGCTGTGCTCGTTCTTTTGAGTTTTGAAGTGAGATGGTAGTGTGGAGGGTAGGATATTACAGTGGATGAGGAGAGCAGTGGAAACGCCAGGGGCCGCCCGTCTCTGTGCTCAGACTCAGACTGCGGATTTCGTGCCTTACAATTTCACTTCTAGAGTTAGGGGAAAAAAGGGAGGGAGAGTCAGGGCTCTGATATCTCTGGATTTTTCATTTAAAAAGTTACTTCAACAATTTATACTGCACCTACTAACCTAGTTCCACCACTTGCTGGTTATGCAACCTTGGACTTGCTGGCCTTCCTGGCCCTAAGTTTCCTAAGCTTTAAAATAGAGATTAACACAGGACTACTCTGTGGAGTTGTATGAGGATTAAGTGAGAAAATACATAAAAATATTGAATGTTTTCTCTTGCAAGCAACATCTTAACTATTATCATTGTTAGTATGTGCTAAGCTTGTCCACGTTTAATCCTCTGAAATCTCTGCAAGGTGGGTGACATGAGAGCAGAAGCTGATGCGTTTGAATAAATTTCCCACAGGTTTTAGACAGATGTCCAGTAGAGGCTGTTCAGCACCAGGGTTAAAAACTTGGCCTTTGTAAGCAGATGGTTTGAAATCAGATCCTGGTGCCTCCATTTACTGATTACGTGGTTTTGTTCAGGTTTTCAGCAGGCCCTCAGTCCTCCCATCTGTAACATGGGTTCCCTAAAGTAGTTATGGAAAGTCAGCGCAGAAGAGAATGCCTGAGAAGCACTCAGAGCAGGGTCGACATGCTGGCTTACTGAAGACAGAACCCAGGTCCTTGCTTTGAGTATCTGATTCAGGAAATCTGTAGGTCAAAGAAATGTTCATTTTGACAACCCTGATGCTCCCCTCTCAGCAACCAGGTGGCCTTGGTCACGCAGTAAGAGTGGGACACTCCCCACAGGAAGTTTGCCATCTTCGGTGCTGTGTGGACTTTCCTCTAGTGACTTGGAAGGTCTACACTCCTAAGCCCTAACTATGGAGACCCAGACACCCATTGTTTTTAAGTGTGATGCTCCCAGGGGGCGTTGCTGGCTCAGGCCCTCCCTGCATCACCCAGTAGCAATGAGAACATGTAACCGTCAGTCGGTCCTACAAGTCCTGGGCTCTCAGAACCACAGCCGGCATCCAGACAGTAATTCCAAGGTTAATCCAAGTCCAGTCAGCATTTCACTAACGAAGGTTGCCCAGCTCATGCAGGTCAAATAGGGGCCTGTGCGGTTTTAGAATCAAACTCTAAACCTGCAGACTGATGGGCTTGGGTTGAAATTCTGAAAATATTATAGTGGGTAGCTTCAGCCAAAACCTTGATTTTTCTGTTCTGCTTCTTTCACAAAAATCATGCTGACAGAGAGCGTTTGCTCTAAGGTTAAGAGTGATGATGCTGTTTCTACCCTCATGTGCTACGATTGCCAAACCCCAAGGTGCCCAAGCTAACGTCTGTGACTTTGAGCAGAAGACCCTTCCTCCCTGTTGTTGTTAACCTTGGTAACCATGCAAAACATGGGCTGGGAGTAGGTTAGATTGTATTTATCACAGGATGATGACTAAAATCCTGTGCTCTGGACACACACACACACACACACACACACCCCATTGGGAAGTCCAGGGACTCAGGTCACATGGTTATGGCTCTTGCATATGCCTCAGATTCCAAGTCCTTTTGACAGCTTCCACATTGTAAGTTCTCAACGAGGAGTTCTAGAGTGACTGAAATTGGCTCCACGTTTTCTGACATGTTCTTTAAAGAACATGCATACTTCAAATTCTGAATAAGATATCTGTCTAGGTAGTTTTATACTTTTAAAAATCATTGCTCTTTTCCTCTTGTTAAACTACATTCTGTTAGGTCCTGGGAATTTATTCCTCATTGTACGAGTACTGAACAAAATAAAAAATACATTCTTTAGTTTTCCAGTGAGATACTTTAGACATCTTGGCCTCCTTTTGAAATGCGAGCAGTGAAGTTTTCAAAACTTTCAAGCTATGGTATTTTTGTATGTCTGACCTGAAGGTAACTTGAAGATGAAGTCCGAGCTCTATGCAGCTGATAGAGGGTCATACATCACTCACACGTGATAAATGGGGAAAGCAGAGAGAGCGTCTGCCCTTAAATTTATCTTAAATGTTTAAAATAAATTGAATTTTCCATTGGGTAAAGTTACAACCTCCGGCAATGACTTATCCAAGTTAAACATTGCCTCTTCATCCCAGGGCCACTTCTTCATTTGTTCATTCACACAGTCGTTCTGGAAACACGCAGCGAGTGTGTGGTTAGGTGCTGAGCTACAGAGCTGAATTAGCAATGCAGAGGGAATGCTGATTTCAAGCCTACTGCTGCAGATTTGATGGGCTCAGCAAATATTTATCACACATCTCCTTGTGACCAGGCTCTGTCTTGGCCTTTAGAGACAACGCTGTAAACAAGGACAGGAACAGCTGATAGAACTTAGACAGGAGTGACAGAAACAAACGCCTGAGTCAAGAAGCAAGAAAAAACACAGTAGATCAATAATTTATATGAGGGTAGACATAGGTGAGGCAAAGGGTAGGAGGATGTGAATATATTTTGTATTGATGGTTGGTGGTTTTTTCTGGTCTCCAAAGAGATATGTGATCTGAGAACTGCAGGTGTTGAAGAATGGAGGTGAGACGGCCCTGGGAAAAGACTGGGGAAGAGTGTCCTGGCTGAAGGAGCAGGATCCACAAAGACCCTCACACCTAAGTGGTGCGGGGAAGAGCAGGTGCGTAAGGAGCGATTAGACAAGATAGGGGTAGAGAGAGGTGGCCACGGTGTGAATCCTAGTGTGAATCTGATGTGCACGTGGATTAGAACGTGTTACTAAGGGCTGATGGTAATATCACCAATCCATATTAGATACGTGATAGTAAAGAAAAATGGAGAAAATAGAGAAGAAACTAAGAGATACTACATGAAGCACAACTCGAATGTAAGCCAAGCACCTAGAAATACATGTACCTTGAAATGATTTATGGATTATTTGCAAGAACAGTCCCAGAACTTCCCTAACCCTTTGCCCATAGGCCTCTTTCAAATTTGCCCAATTGTCTCATTAATGTCCATTTACGAAGAAGCACCCAGTGGTCAGCTCCTTGGTCATCTCCCATTTGGGACAGATCCCTAATCATCCCTTGGTTTTCATTTTCCAGGCTTCCAGGTCAGCAGGCCCTTTGAGGAACAACCTCCAATTGGGGCTTCCTTCTTTGGTACTTCTTCGTGATTAGACTCCTGCACTTTTTTGACCAGATATTGACAGATGTGATGTTTTGTTCTTCTGCTCACATTGTGCCCCTGGCTTGTGATCTATATCACAAGCTGTGATGGTACATCACAGCGATGTACCATCGCTGGTTATGAAAATTCTGGTTGCCCAAGTAAGATGGTATTGGCTCAGTTTGGTGGGCCAGATTTGCCTCCGCCACATACCTCGTCATTAGTAATATGTTGTGGAGAAATAATTGGAGACTAAGTCAAATCTCATTCCTCACCTCTATCACTGGTTCTAACATCATGGATATGTCTTGTCTGAATTAGTATCATGACTATTGCTATTAAGTTTAGATTTTCTAATCTCATTATTTCTTTTGTGGTTATTAATTGACATTCTATTGTACAGAACATCTCCTCAATTATTCATGCAACTATTTATATTAATATCGACTTGTGGATTCCTGTTTAATTTAGTGAGTTAAAATACTTAATTATTATTATATATTTGTTTTGAGGCTCAAGTTTCCCCCACTTTGAACTGCCTGTTCATCCTTCTGACAAGCCTCGTCATTTTGTGCACACTTTCCTACTTTCCCTGACCCCCAGGAATCAGCCATTTCTCTGTTGAGACATGGTCCCATTCAATAAAGAGAAAGCATTTAGCAACCAAGATCTGGACACTAGCTGTGTTCATTACCGTTGGGATTCAGTGCTCTTAATACCATGGGGGACACCAACACCTCCAGTTCCAGTCCAACAGCACAGAGTCCATTCCGCATTTCCCCTTTTGGAATTTGTTCCTCCCTTCTTAGACAGTGAGTAATCTCCCAGGGACCGCAGCAGCCACCAGATCAACTGGGAGAAAGGTAAAAAGAAGGAACAATGGAAGAGCGCAGATACTCTTTTCTTTTTTTTTTTAATAAATGAATTTAGTGTTCTACCCAGTGTGATTATTTCTTTTGTTTTACTGAAGAATGTTCCATTTTTAAACCATGGAGAGCCAATTTTAATGTAAAATTGTCAGTCAACCAGTAAACTTCCGTCTGAGGGACTTGTGAAGACCAGCACCATTGGATCATCCTGAGCTGATGGCCGCTTCTATAAGCCTGCTGTTTGTTTAAGGTACAGGTAGGGTGGGAATGGTTGTAAAAATAAGTAAGTCTCAGTTCTTCAACCAAAAAACAAATACTACACTTTAGCAGAAAGGCTATGTGAAGACTCTGTCTAATAAAAAAGACTCTGATAAAAGTAAGAGAAAAATAAACTATATCAAAGGATGAAGGAGAAGGAACTGATATTCAGCGGAGACACAAGCATGATTTTCCCCAGGGCCCAGTTTGCATTGTATCTCAATCTCTGCTAGGAAAACAAATAAGTAGCTAAGGAAGATAGAACTGTTAGGTTTGATGGAATTTGCAGAAGACCTGAAACAAAATACATCTAACAAAAAAAAAAAAAAAAAGAAAGAAAAGAAAGAAAATCAATGATGGAAATGTCAATTTCCTTAGCAGCCTACTTTATTTTATTTTCTGATGCTAGATACAAAGTCATTCTAAATTTTGTCACAGGGATTTAGTGGTGTGTGTTTGAGACATTGACAGTTGCTCAATAGCAAATTTTAAAAGACCATTGGTTTAGAGGGTTTCCTGAGAAAGGAAATGTGTGGTTCTGGGGCAGTGGACCTTGCTGAGCAATTTGCAAGGCTTCTTTTAGCACCAAAGGCAAACTTTGATCCTGAAATCTTCATTATTAATGTGCCCTACCAAGTTCTGAATCCCATTGCTATATTTTTATCTTCACACAAAGAAGCCATGAATCCATCCATTCACATGGACAGCCGTTCCACAAATACTGGTGGTTTCTTCCATCCTATCAGCAGGTATGGAAAGTAGATTAAGAGAGTCACAGATTTATTCCAAAATCTGGATGAGATATTTATGATGCGACAGGAATTATTCATCCCTGGTGCAGGAGATGAAATAAGTGAACAAGTTTCATATTCTCATGGAGGTCAGAGATTGACATATAAATTCATACATGCTTTTCAGAAAATGATAGAATGCTGTGAAGACCATGGAGTAAACAACACAATGGAATGATAGGGATGCTACTTTGAATAGGGTGAACATGGAAAGCATTCTCCCCAAAATGTTTCTGGATTTGAAAAATGAAAAGTTCAGTTCCAGAAAATTTTGGTGAGCCATATGGCAACAATAGCCCATTACTTTTTATAGAAAGACTGCAGTAGACATTCCCCTAAGCTTGGCCTCAGGTGAGGCAGACAGGAAGCGGCGAGTGTGTTGAGGAAGGCTGGCAGCGGATGGGCTCAGAGGAGCGAGGGACTCCCCAAGCTGGGTTGAAGCATCTGAGCTGCTTCAGCAGGCGAGAAGGAGATGGGCATTCCAGGACACTGAGCCACCACGGGCAAAGGCCGAAACCAGGGCCACCATCAAGCAACAGAAAGTGGGGGGGTGCACTGTTACCACTCTACAAGGAAAGTGAGTGTCGGTGAAGACAGGCACAGAAATGGAGCCACAGGGATTCAAGATTTTTTAAACATACATGAATGATCCCCATAAACCACCCGGATCCATGATATTCCTGATGTTTCTCACTGTGTGGTAAAATTCCTAAGAGGAGCCCAAAAGTTCATGCTCGAGGATGAAAGGAATGCTAAATGGGAAAACCTTAAGTCTTCCCACCTTGATTTTCTGTTCTTTGTGTTTTTCTGTAAATGTAGCTGAGTTCTGCTTTATGACTTTTTTTTTAATTGGTTCAACATCGCCCTACATAATGAAGGGATTCATTGGTGCATGTCATTAAGTATGACAGAGTAGCTTGAACCCGATCCTCGAACAAGATCCCCCCCTACTCCTCAATCTCATGTCTCCCCAGTAATATCCCCATGTGTCAGGTATAAAAGACCTTATACATGCATATGAATCATTGAAAGTGCTGGATTTATATGCCTAACTGGGTAAATTTGGGCTTTTCACGGGTATCAAGGGTACTCTACAGTATTGAATACTCCCGTTCTCCCTTTCTTTTCTCCCCACCCCTTGATAGCTACAGTTCCCAAATTTTATGTGTTACTTCAAATTTGGTGGCTCTATTAAATAAAATAGACTAACTTTCATCTTAGGTTTGAATAATAAATTTCAACCCATCTAAAACAGAAGATCTGGCTTTCCAGATCTTTAATGGATTTATTTTGGATTGCAGAATCTGCTAGCTGTCTGGACCCAAAATGCTTCAGAATGGTCAGCTCATCACATAGGCAGATCATATTGACAGCCAGGGAGAAGTAAGTGACCTACAGAAAACACAAATGAGGCAGAGACCGCTTGATTGGTTACAGCTCATGGCTGTCTTAGTTGAGCACTGAACAGTTGGCTGCTTATGATTGGCTGAGATTCAGCTGGCTATTACAAGGGTAGGCTCAGGATTGCTTACACATCAAATTAGGTTACAGTTCACTCTGTGTGCAGAAAACTTTAAGCCAAATCTAAAGTATGTACAGAAGATTTAGGCCAACTTAACAGCTTCCCCATTTTCGTCAACCAAAATGTTAGGCGTTGATGTCATTCCCTGTCATCATCATAGATGGCATTATTTGTTCTCAAATCCCACTATGAAATAACAGGACCATGGCTTTTCTTAGGTGGGAAGAAGGAAACAGGATAATAAGAAAAAAAATCAACATCAGGTAACTTTGGTCTGTAGTTTTGGGGGGATGTTAAGGGTGAAGCAGTAGAAACTTCATTATGCTGACTCAGACCATCACCTCCTATTTTTACAGAAAAGAGCTTTCCTTTGAGGATTTATTTGCCTTTTTCTCATTTCGATTTGGTTATGTGACAGCATGAGCAACTCCATTTGGGATTGGCTTGGTTCGGGATTGCTGAGGCCTTAGCACAAAACAATGGCCTCCTCTAATTTTGATTAATCATTTCCACTTCTAGTTACCCTTTCATCTGGGGGAGAGTGTGACCAAAACTTGGAACATCAGAATTGCTCTGAGTCACCATCGCTTGGGTCTCTGGGCTCAGCGTGTCCTTTATGGTTATGATGTCCTCATGATCACACATTCCTTTGAATTTAGTACTAATAGTTGAAGAGACCATTTGTCATCCCTCAAACCGCTGTATACAAACACGTAAAACTTCTGAGAGCACATGGGGTGACAGGCAGACTAGCACAACGGTTCTGAGGGAGTGTTCTCCTTAGTGTGCTTATGAACCAACCAACCAACCAAAATTGAACAGATAAAACACGGGGCCAGAGGTGCAGCCTGCCACGTAAGCCAGCATTCCAACACCAGTGCCCTGGAACTGAGTCTTCTTTCCATCTGATCCATTTATCCAAGTGTGACAAGCAGTATCAGTCCCTGCACCATTCCTCTCTGCTTAAACAGCAGGTAACCCAGAGTAACTACGACCTAGTGCAACTTCAGCAAGAGGACCATAGCCTCTGCGGTAGGGTCGCTGTGGAGCCTATTGTGAGGGATACATTTCTAACCATTGCTGCTTTTTTTGTTTGTTTGTTTATTTTAAGCCACAAAAAAGGGGACCTAATACATGGTACCTACCCAAAAGGCTTGATCCTTCCTGACAGTGTTCTCTTTAACCTGGAATGTGGGCTAGGAGGAATGGACAGGTGTTGTGTTTCTGATTGATCTTGGAGCAACAAAGTTGCCATTGAAAGTTGTAACCCACGGTTTCCTTTCCTTTTCTATCCATGAAGGCAGGAGGTTACCTACGGAGAGTTGACCACAAGATCCTCCACAGATAAATGTTTACCACATGGGTGTACACACGGCCCCCTTTCCATTCAGTTGTTAATGGACACACTTCTTGGAATAGTGGGATTAGCAGTTTCTAGCCAGGATCTGAGGCAGAGTTCTCAAAGTTCAGAAGAACAGTACAGTACCCAGGTATATAAGTCAATTTGCAAGAAACTCCAATCGGACTTTTGGTGCAAATTCATTATGGGATAGTGTCATTGGTCTTATTCTTGCATTCCAGGACTGGGTTCAATTAAAACAAGAAATAGGAGCAAGTGGGTCTGGGAGTCTCACGCTTAGCACAATATGCACAATAGTTACATTAGAGGCGCTGGTGAAGTTCTCCACTAGGTGAACCAATGGGTCCCTTAGATCATGGGTTTAGTACGATAGACCCAATATTTTGTCTACTTATTCAAAGAAGCTACTTATAGCAAAATTCTAAAAGCAGCATTTTCCTGCCAAGTGAAAGGGATAGTCATAAACAAAGAACACTGAGGATAGGTAAGAGTTCATGACAGCGGGGAAGTTTTGGTCACTGACCTGGGTGAGCCACCCATGTCTAGGATGCCATACACTGATGAGGAGAAACTTCCTGTTAATTTTCCTTAAAACCTCTGGAGGATGCACAGTTCCAGGGATTTGGAGGGGCTCCTTTGTGTTGTGAAATGTGGACCTAAAGTTCAAGGATCAGAAGCTTACCTGCAGCGTGGGAGATGGGAAGAACGTGGTGTGGTCTTTTCCAGTGGGGTGCAAGGGCAGGCTTTCTCTGACACCATTTCAAGAAGATTCAGGCTTTGAGTTCTGGATCATGAAACGTTTAATTATCCTCACCAGTGGATGATGAAAAGCTCCTTTTCTCTGCTGAAAATATTCCTTGTCATGATGCATTAAAGCACTTCAACATTTAGGCATATCAGAGCCCAGGAAGCCGAAGGACACACAAAGTTCTGTTCTTCTGGGCATAGACCTTCAAGTGACAACTCCATAAAGGCTCAATTATATTTTCCAGCGGGAGTAGATCTGAGGGCCATCAGTCTGTGATCCCTTCAATCATGACAATATTGTCAATTCAATTAACTTTGCTCAGTGCGATTGCTTTTGTAATCAAATGCTTTACAACTTGTCTGGTGAAACCAGGGCCTCTATTCCTGTAGATTTCTCAGGAGCACACTATGAGGGAAACACATCTTCTAGTAACCTTTTTATCAACTATTAAAGCATCAGCCTTTCTGCATGGGGAATCTTCGACTTATTTATTTATTGTTTTTGTTGTGCTGGGGACCAGCATACTGAGGCTTACATGCATGCTAAGGACATGCTCTACCACTGAAACACACCTTCCCAAACCGAGAAAGCTTCCATACGACTAGAAAGCATGCACTGAAATGGCAAATCAATGAAATTCTTCTGCAAATGGCAATCTTGGAGCAGTCACTGCACCAATGAACTTCCACCATTTCCATCACACTGTTTACACTGCTGAGTTATGGAGCAGGGAATCTTCACAATGGAAGCTTTAAGGACTCGGAAAGAAGGACCAGGCAGTCACCAGATTCCCTACAAGTCCATATTTTACCTGGAATTTAGATACTTTAAACACCAGTTCTGTTTCTGCATTTCAGGTGCTCAATGAAAATAGATAACCTTACAGAGATTTGAGACTCTTCCTTTTGCCTGTGGGAATAACCTCCGTCAGGCCACACTGTCCCTGTAGAGGGCATCTGTGATGCTAGGAGAGCCTCTGCTTCTTCCTTGGGAAGCAATGAAACGTGACCAGGTAACCAGGACATTGCTGTGGACACTCAGTGATGGGTGCTACTAAATACTCCACAGGAGAAGCAGTTTTCCATCCCTGAATTCACATTCTGGCCGTAGCAGGGACTTTCCATCTGTGAGGAGCAGTGAGAGTGAGAGGGGCAGGGATCTGATGGAAAGCTACTAGATTGCTGTGGCGATTGGAGCAGGTCACATACACTGCCTCCTTCTTCCCTGAACTGGCCTGTGGGTTGTTTGTGCCTCTGCGTAGAAGCTCTGGCCTGTGTGGCTGCTGTCAGCAGCTGAGGGATAAGAAAGTGACTTTGGGTATCTGAATAAACATCTCCTCTTCTTTTGAGACCCAGGCTTTCCTTGGGATGAACCCTCCCAAGGGTTTAACTCAGGAAGCCCTAAAGCTTGGTCCTGGCCACAGGTTGATGAAAAACTCTCCAAATGAAAACACGGTCAAACTAAAACTTAATCAAAAGTCTGAATTTTTTATTTCCAACGGTTCTTTACTTTCCAGTTGGTGCAGAACTCACAGGGGAAGGAAATTGTTGTGACTCATTATCTCTCAAGTCTCAACACATAATACAAATCAATAAATAATCGGTGCTGTGATCTAAGAGGAGAAATTCCCTGCCTAATGGCTCTGCATTCCTGCCTTGCATTCCACAGCTCTGCGGAGCAGGAAGGTCAGCCCCACCTAGTCCCAGGCCAGGGGTTGTGTGCAGCCCCTCCTGTTGGCCAGGTCTCCTGCTGAGCAGTGCTGAGATCATAGGGCTTAGTAAGAGGCTGGATCTGTGTGGGCGAGGCATATCCGTTGCAGTGTCCCAGAGAAGCCCTTCTGACTCCTGGTGTAGGTACCCAGCCCTGAGCCCATCATGCACCCATGCAAGGCTGAACCCAGTGAAATCCAAGGACATTGGATCAGTATTAGTGTGGTACTTAAACAACTAAGTTTGCAGTTGGCAAGCATTAGACATAAGATATGAAGCCAAAATTTTTCTTCCGCATCCAATTATTGCAAATCTTGATTCAACTGGTGATCTTCACAAATGTATGTTACATGTGTGACTGACATCCAAGCGTCCAGTCCAACCAGAATCCTAGGAGAATCGGGAATAGCTGGGAAGGACAAGCAGCTTTGGCATTGGCTTGAATGGATGCTAGATTTGGGATGTGCACAGTGGGTAATGGAAACAGCCCAAGCAGAAACATGGTATAGAAACCACAAGGTGTGTTGTGATTCGAGGCACATGGGGATAACATTTAGCCTTGTGTCTCAATGGCTTGCACACATTTTTAGTGGCATGAGTCTTACTATCTGAAATGCAAAGACATTTCAGAACACTGGTACGTCCTCTGGCTGGGTTCACCCAGGGAAGAGACACCATGCAGAGGTTTCTTTTTAGCCTTTTTGTATAAGAAACTCTGTCTGGTATTGAAGTGAGTCTACCCTGGCTGTGAGATTGTGGGTCAAGTTTGAGCAACAGTTCACTGAACAATAATTTTCTCCAAGTGAATCTCGCTTTTGCCGGTGAAATTCTCTCTGCACCGACAATCCCAAGAGAGACAGAATAGGAGTTATCTGTCTTGTTCTCCCAAGTCAAGTCTGTTGTCACCACCAAAAACCATTCATTAAGCACCTAATCCTCGAGATTTGGATTTATCTTTGTTGTTGCTGGACAAAATAATATAAATGGGCATCCCTCCTCTTCATACCACCTACGGTCTGATGCTGTCACCGAGCCTTTAATGCCGTATCACCTGTAATTAATTTTTATGCTTCACTTCCCCTTGAGATAATGTGTCTTTTGTGGGTGTGGACTTGCCTTATGTGCCTTGATCCATAGTACCTGGCACCCAGAGTGACCTCAAATATTTGCTGAACAGATGAGTTTTGTAAATGGCAACATGAATAAACATGAGGCTATGCAAATCACCATAAATATTGAACATATAAAATATGTTGTGCATATATTTGCATGGTTTCCTAGGACTAAATAAAAATTTCTTAATGTCCATCATAAAGATATCAATTAAAATTCTTGTTTGAATTTACTTTTTAAAACATATCATGTGTTGGAAGAATAAACATATAGGATTATAGTGGGAAAATTTATTAGGTGGAAAATGAGACAGAAATGTGAGGGTAAATCTTCTTGTACAGGCACTACATTTTGATCTCCATTGGGCTTTTATTTCCTGGTACCAAATATGAATTCAGTAACTACTAGAGAAGTATTTTGTTTTATATATTAGTTTGATATCTTAAAAGTTTTATACAATTGACATTTCCTTTAATGATGTATGGTATAGTGAGTGCCCTGATTCAATGATCAGATAATGTCAAAAATATTTCAAAGGTAGTACATACTTAGTGTGCAACATGCTGTCTTAAAATTGGGGCCAGGATTAAGATAAATACATGTGCTTAGCATTAAAAGGCCACATCAAGTCTAAGGACATTGGATCAGTACTAGTGTGGTCCCCAAATATATTAGCAGTTAGCAAACTTTAGATAAAAGATATCAGACCTCAGTTTTTCTTCTGCATTGAATCATTGCAAATTTCTGTTCAACTGGTGATCTTCAAAAATGCTTTCAATGTGCACAACTGTCACCCAGGGTATCCAGCAAAACCAAAATCATAAGAGAATGTTCCTGTCAGGCCCCTGCTGATGGGACCTAACAGGTCCACACAGTCTATATGAAGACCACTGAAGGGCACAGAGATCTCTTCAGGGGCATTGACTGGAACCTTCCCAACAGGTTGTTCCAAGGGCTGCATGAGGGTTTCCACAACATTGCCACCTCCCTTCCCCACATGAATAAGCCAAGCAGCACTTCTCTGAGTCAGGTGGCAATATTATTTTTCTTTAGCACTGTAAATAATGAATGCTACTAAGGTATATAATGAGTTCATAAAGACTTCTGATTTCATACAACAAAAATCATTTGAGCTAGATGAAACTGAAGAGGAGGCTTTAAAATGTTACAGCAGGAGTACTGCAGGAAGCCCAGAAGGAGACACTTCTGGGACTAGAGTAGATGACAGGACCAAGATCGCACCCCAAAGGAATCTTTTCTATGCTCTTCTCATATCCTTTCCCGGTATTGGCTTCATTTGCCTTTGTCTCCCTTCCTTCCTCCACAGGAAGGGTTGGGTGGAAGATTGACACCAACATCTTTGTCAGATTCTCTCTAATGGTCGCTCCCTAAATCTGTTCTTCCCTTCCTCCCCAAAACAGCATCAGATACATGAATGACTGAAGTGTCCACATGTGCCAACCCGTGATGCAGTCAGGTCAGGAACTGACCAATGTGCTGTGGGACACGGTCAGCGTAATCTGTAAGAAGTCATCTGGGAGAGAATCTTGTGGAAAAGGGCCATCTCCACTCTGTTTCCCACTCTCCTGCAGCTCCATAGCTATGAGTGAAGCAGTGTGGGGTCAAAAGGACCATGAAGAAGGATAGGAAAAGCAAAAAGACCATGGGGTGAGATAGCAAATGAACAAAATTTAGCAAGCTTGAATTTCAATCTTGGACTAATTCTTGGAACTTGATGTGGGAGTTAACTCCAATCATTTTTAAACTACTCTTAATTTGGTTTTTTCCTGTTTCAAACACTTACACTAATCCTAAAGGATAGAAATGGTGCTTCCCACTCCTTTCTTTCTCATATTTTTCCTATTTTCCCACTATTCTGAAATGCCTTGAGAAAGACCCTTTACCCTGGCTGCACTGACTGGTCTGGAAGGTACTTCATGTTAAAGTCAAATAGCTGCCCCTTGTGCTCCCAGTGTGTGAGAGAACCATGGGGGTTTTGTTGAGATAGTGAGGCTTTCAGAAGATTCCAGTGCAGCTGGGGAGGGTGAACATGACTCACATCGTGGGCTGCAGAGGTAGCTGAGCAGGAGAGCACTTACCTGGCATGTGTGAGATCCCAGGTTTGATCCCCAGAACTGTGTACACAAATAAATAAAGGAAAGCAAAAGCCAGATGAAAAAAATTTAACAGTCTCTCTCTCTCTCTCTCTCTCTCTCTCTCCTCTCTCTCTCTCTCAGAAAAAAACAGAATGATCCAAATCTCGGGGAATGTTCCTTGAAGCCCGAAAAGTCAGGACAGATCAACCAATCCAAGGATCTTGCTCTTCACTGAGCTCATCAACCCCACGAAGTCAAATTCCTTCAAGTATCAGTAGTGTCAGAAGCACTTGTGTATCTCAGTGCTTGCTCAATAAGTCATGTTTTAGGACTTCCTGAGGTGAGACACTTGAAGTTGAGGTCAAGGTCTGGCCTTAAGTTCTGTCCACACTAAAGCAGCCACAGAAGAAGAATTCCTGGGATCAAAGAACCAAGGATTTGGCCCATAAAGATTTTTAAATTCTTATCAGTACTTCTAAAGAGAAAGGTCTGAAAGGTGGTTGTTTTATAGTGCTTATCTTCAAAAATTTTAAAACATGATACTGTGAACTAAGTACATTTGCATGGAAACCCGGTTGCTGGCTGACAGAAATCAGCCTTAGCTGCCCATACTTCATGCAACCAGGAGGAGGTAAAACCGTGGGAACATTTAATCAGTTACTGGACCACTGATCCCACCGCACTCCCCTCCCCCCACTTTTCACTAGATCTTCTTTGTTGAGGATGATTTCTTTGGTTCACTGATAATTGGAATTCTGGCCTTCTTTGCTTTAAGTTTGGCATTTACCACCTTTATGGCTGTGTCAGTCTGACACAGTATTTTAGCCACAAGAAGTACAGCAGACGTCATCTGTTAGGAAAAACAAACATCTGAAACACTGGGCATGCTTGACTGGAGACTGGTGCAGGTCTTTATCTTAACATTGATGCAGAATTCCAATTAAGATGGCAGCTTGAGATGCACAGGAGAAATGACTATCTCACAGGGCCATTCTCATATGAAGCCCATTGGGTAAAGAATTACTGTTGCTCTTGGGTTGAGTCCTATCTCTGTTCTTTAATATGCTTACAAGTTATTGCTACCTTACTTAATGTATATAATCTTGTTTAATATTCTGTATATGTCTGACAAAAATTTGAGGGTCTTTCATTTTTCCTTAACATTTTTAGTTGCTGACATATTGGCCAATATTCATAGAAGCAAGTAAGGTCAATGAGTTTAGAAACCAGATTGGCTAGATTTAAACTCAACTACAACTCTTTTGGCTGATGGCCATGCACAAGATCCTTAAATTGTCAGCACTACAATTTCTTCTCTACACCATTTTGAGATCGAGTACAGTATGTGCCTCAAAGGTCTGCCAGGAGAATTCATGGAGATGATGTCTCTCAGCGTTGATGTAAAACTATTCTCACACATTCAGACAATGGCTAGCATCTGAGGCCCATGGGAAAAGCTTGGAAACCCTCCAAGAAGGCAGTCAGTTCTCACCTGAAACACAACCAGCTGTGAGCTCACGGGAGTCACTCAGTGGTCTGCCATATACCTCCATCATGACTTCGAAAGATGGGTCTCTGGTGACTAAAATTACAGTGGGAACATTGCATTCCTTTTTTATAATTGATGCATTATAATTATACAAAATAAGGGGCTTCATTATTCACACATGCACACAATAGAACAATACAGTTTGGTCAACTTCACCTCCCAGTCCCTCCCCCTTATCCTCTTCCTCTACTCCACCCGTCTTCCTTCTGTTTTCATGAGATCACCCCACCCCCACTTTTTCTGGTTTCTTTTATTTGTTTGGTTGGTTCTGTTCCTTTGCTAGCTTCCACAGGTAGGAGAAGACTCTCACTGCCTTCTTACTGGGTAGCAACCATCTCCACACTTTGTCTTCTAGTGAAGTCTGCTCACATGGCCCCTTGGTGTCACCTCTGAGGAGGCATTGTGTTCCTGATCAGAGGGATGTTCACCAGGTGCATAAATATGCTGCTACCCACCGTGGGCACAGAAATATATTTTCTTCTACATTTTTTTCCATTGAATTTCTATCCTCATAGAAAAAGCTTTAACCACTAAAGAAGTCCGTATCACTCACCTACAGTAAAATTCTGCTTAAATTTTTATTTTTGCAACTTGCTGTATTTATCCATCCATTCATTAACCTACCACCTAGCCACATGGCTGGAGAATGTACTTCATTCACACACTAGGCTAGGTGCTGGGGAGACAGAAATGAGCACCATACCTGTCCTGATTCTCCTGCAGCTCACTGTCTGGAGAGTTTTGCAGCTGAGCTGATGAATCACAACAAATTATCACTGTCATACGAATAAAATATGAACCTCAAAGGAGAGCTTATAATCGTGCCTGCCAGCCCAAAAGGCCAGTTTCTGGAGGAAGTGCACAGGGAACAGAGATATGAAGGATGACAGTAGAGAGGGGAAATTAACTCAGGAAGGGGATGCCATGCCTTGGAAAGAAATGACATAAGCAATAGTCCCAAGAAACCAGACTTGCTGGTGGGTGGGCCCCATGGAGCAGAATTTTAATCTCCCCACCTGGGTGCTCATTCAAGTTGACAAGCTATTGATGTGATTGAGCCCATGATGTGAGCACAAAATTGGTAAATTACTCATATTTCAAGCCAAGACCAACTTTCCTCATCACTTTGGCTGTAGTGATGTGGATTTTACACTATTCACCCATTGCTTCTGCAGTTCTCATTTAAGAGATGGCCTTCCTCAGTGCGAGCACAAATGGCAAGAAGAGATCACAGTTTATGCAAGGGCAGAAGGATAGCAGGTGAGTAGGATGAACCTGGGAGTTTAGGTGAATCTCTGGCTACTTGTGAAAAGAAACTAGAATTTGCAGTCATAGGTAGAGCTCCTGGTAGGAAAAGAAAAAGCATCACATGAAACAAGCCGAAGAGCACGGCTAGCCAGTTTATATGAGGACACCCAAGTTAGCGCCCAAAACTTAACACAGCACTGGTGAAACCTAGCTGTGGTTTTGTTACAATTAGACCTCTAGCTCTAAAACCGGACAATCAAGCCAACCAATCATTTACATCACTTCAACCCTACCCTAGTGAATAATAGCAGCAAACTATTTAGCCGGACCTTTACAGGGTTGGGCCAGTATAAGAGGTGGACAACATCCTGAGGAGCTCAAATGAAATATCGTAACTCAGAAGCCAAACCCCGATGCAGAAGACACACAGTGACCACAGTACCTTTCATTTCAGGGTGTGTGCAGGGGGAGAAGCATCCTTCAGCTGGCAGAAATCAGGCCAGCTAGGGGAAGTAAGGGACTAAAGCAGTTGCTCAGTGGCATAACTCACTAGGGCATGGCAATGCCATATAAGAGGAGTCAGGTCCCAGGTTCAACATGAATCCCACCTTATTTGTGACTGTGAGCGAATAAATTAATCTATTGGTGCCTGCATTTTCTCACTAGTTAAATGAGGATGATAAGAGAGTTGTGATGAGCACTAAATGGGACATTAAAGTCAAAATGCCTTTCCTCCTGTTCCCAAGATGGCCAACTGCAGCTCTGAGCCACATATCTTCCATAGACAATACCCGAGAGTAGTAGGGGAGCACCTTTTTTCTTAAACTCTCTTCTCCTTTCTTGAGGGATGAATTGCTTCTTAGAAGCTTCTTAGATTATTTTTCCTCAATCCCAAAAGATCCAGCCTGCCAACATATTGCTTAGGAATGACAGAGGGAACAGAATTAGATTCCTCCTCGGAAGCTAGATACGTGACTCCTAGGTACCTCAACAGAGGTGGGGCTCTCTTAACAAAAAGTTTGGAGAGAATAACTTTTAAGCAGGTAACAGCAGTATCTAGCATAGAAGATGAGTGTAAAAGTTCTACCTTCAGGGCTGGAGAGGTGGCTCAGCGGTGGGTTTATCCCCAGTACCACAAACACAGCTAAGTGGAGGAAAAACAAAAACCAGATGAAAAAATTAAATTAACTCTCTGTTTCTCTCTTACATTATCTTTAAAACAAAAGTCTAACTTCAAAATTAAACTATGACTATTGCCTCCGTGAAGATGGCATTTCCCAATCCTCTTTTATTTACAGCCCAAAACCCTGTATATTATATATCAGCAAATATAAGAAGGCTCTGGGAGCCGAAAGAAAAGAGAAAGAAACAATGACAAAAAAAGACCCCCCCAAAAAAGCAAAAACAAAAACAAAACAAAACAAAAAAACCAGCAGGAAAGCCAGCTAGAGACCTAGGCTTCCCTGGGTTTCCCCTTCTGATTTGTTATCTCAGATGTGGAGGTAAGGAAGCTGGCATTATGGAAAAACTAACAGCACAGAAAAAACAATCCCAACAAAAGCCTGCTCTTTCTAGCCAGAAGATCAGGCAAGCGGAAGCTGAGCAAGACAAAAACTTCTGGACCACAACTGCCTACTCAAGCTGAGTTCCAGAGAAAAATCTGTGGCCTGACTCTGATCCTATCAGATCCATGCTGGAAAAGCTGAGTGGGAAGTCTAGACTCCCGCTCTCAGGAGCCTGCGCTGACCTTCTGCCATGTTGATATCGTGGAAGGCCTGCAGAAGGTGTAATTTCATCCCCACCGTATGGTAATGCTTTCATCCCACCACGTCAGAAGAAAACACAAAGGGAGCCTGGATCTCCACCCTCACCCTGCTGTGAAGGTGATCCTCCCCGCTCTAGTGCTGTCAGATAAGCCCACGACCACCCAGCAACAACAAGGTCCCCACTGCCAATGTGGCATTGGTGGAGAAGACTTGGGAAGCATCACACGGCACTCCAAACCCACCGAGACAAGGAAACTCTCAGTGTGGGCGTGGTGGGAAGGCAGAACTTCCATCTCTGCACAGCAGCAGGAGAGCCTCCTTCCTACCAAGTGGGTCCAACAGGGAACCTGAACTCCACCTGGCTGGAGTAGAATAGAAGCCCTTCTCTTTGGAATATCGGTGTCAGAAAGCAAAACAAAACCAAAACAAGACTAAAAAATAGCTAAAAGATTAAGTTAAATTTAAATAAGATTGAGAAACTCATGCCGTAATATCCAAAAGGTGTGATTTTCAATAACAAATTGTTACTCAGACCAAGACGCCAGGAGTATCTTAAGTTGAATAAAAGAATCAATAGATGTCAACACCAAATGACAGAACTGTTGGAATTATGTAAGGAGTACTATGAGGCAGTCATCCAAAAAAAAAAAAAAAAATGCTTCCTCAAATGATTTCAAACATGCCTGGAGCACAGTGGAATGACAGAAAGGCCTAAGCACAGAACTAGCCTCAGCAAACACAGATTTTATTTGATTCCACTGCAGAACGGAGGGGACACGTGAAAGCATCAGAAACCAGAAAAGGATGACAACAGAAGTGACACAGTCTGAACAGCAGAGAAATAGACTGCAGGGCCCAGCCTCATGGATCAGTGAGATATAATAAGTGATCCCACACGGCTTCCGCAGGAAGAACAGAAAGTGGGGGACAAGAGGGCGGGGCCAACCAGACGCTCAAATACTTGCTGAGAATCTCCTCAATATT
>PVKS010015416.1:0-46013 GCA_004027875.1 Aplodontia rufa | reverse complement strand
GGAAGGAAGGAAGGGTGGAAGGAGGGAAGGAAGGAAGGAAGGAAGGAAGGAGGGTAGGAAGGAAGGATGGAAGGAAGGAAGGAAGGAGGGAAGGAAGGAAGGAAGGAGGGAAGGATGGAAGGAGGGATGGAAGGAAGGAGGGAAGGAAGGAAGGAGGGAAGGAAAGAAAAAGAGAAGAAAGGCAAGGAGGCCCGAGGCCTCAGAACTTGGCCATGGCTGGCACTTCCACCTAACTCTCCCGGTTGCAGACTGTGGCCTCAGAACTGAGCTCACACCACCAGCTCATGGGGTCTCCATACGGAGGGCAAATCAAGGCACTTCTCAGCCTTCATATTGTGTGAGATAATTTCTCACCTCCTCCCTTGTTCTTCTCGCTCCTCTTCCCTGTGTACCCAGTTGGTTCTGATTCTCTAGAACCCAAACGCCCCTGCAGATGAGGTGGGTCCATGACTTTTAATGGGGCATTGAATCATTGAGCAGACGTAGTTTTTTTCTTCTGAAAGAAAATCAACTCCTGAAATTAGCAAATCCCTTAATGAGGAATATTCACTATAGGTCGTAGCACCTCACTGGGACTCATGAAGCCACAATGCACATCCCTGCCTCTTAACTGTAGTCTATTGTTACGTTCAGTCCATCGCATAGTGACAGTCCCAACCAACCCTCACAAGAAATCTCTCAGCTACTAGATGTGAGACCGGAGCAGGCCTCATTTCACTGGCCTGACCGCGAGTGTTTGATCTGCCTGGGAGCCTGGCACACCATGTTCAGGCGAGTCCCACCCACAGCCCCACCTCCCATCAGTCAAAGCCTTCTTGCATGCACTTTCCTCCACCTAGTCCTGGGACAGTTGGGGTGTGCGTCCATCCTGCTTGGTGGACAGGCCTCTGCCATCTGTCCTCTGAGTTACTGAATCTGCTTTTCAGGGCTGATGCTCACTGAGGTGGCATGAACCCACCGGACCTCCCACCACATGACCTGTGTGGCTTTGCAGAACTGGGCCCCATCGCCATGTCACAGCCATGAGGTCAGCCTGGAACAGCTGGTCACCTCCTGCCAGTGGGACTTCAGCTGTGGGATGTGCCACACACGGGGCTTGAAAGAAAAGATCTCTGTTAGAGTCCCAAGAGCATCCACTAGGGTTTCCTACCTGCCCCTCACTCCCCCACCCCACAGTCTCCCCTTGGGTGCAGAGTGGCTGTTGGGATTCCCCAACATGAGGCCCAGCTGGCTTGTAAAAGAATTGGTGGTAAACAACTCTAAGGGGTCCAGCTGGCTTGTAATTAGCAAATTGCCTGACCGCATGACTAAGCTACTTGGCCACTCATTTGTTACAATTGGAGAAATGTGTTTGCACTGTACCCCTATTGGTTGTTGTAATGGATAAATAGAGTAGCGACTAGTCAGGTAAGGAAGTAGCCAAAGGAGAAGCAGTAGCCAGAGAAAAGGAAGCAAGCAAGCAGCTGTGTCCTGAAGGAAGAAAGCACAGAACCAGAAAAGAAGCAGCAGCAGCAGCTGCAGAGACATCGGAGAGATCAGCAGTGGTAGAAGATGCAGGTCCCGTGTTCCGGCCTCTGGCGTTTGCCCCCTCGTTCCCGGCTCCCCAACCCTTCCTGACTAGGCCCCTCGGGGAACGGCCCAGGTTTGGGTCATTCTGCCCGCTCCCTGCTCCGGAATGCTGCGGGGAGCGACTCCTTTCCCCCGGTTCCCAGCCCTTTCCCCCCTCGCCCTTGGGGAACGGCCCAGGTTTGGGTCGTTCTGCCTGCTACTCACTCTGGAACACTGCGGGGAGTGACTCCTTGCCCCAGCCCTGCCGTAATTTGGCCCCTCGGGGAACGACCCAGGTTCAGGTCATTCTGCCCGCTCCTCGATCCGGAACGCTGCGGGGAGTGACTCCTTTTCCCCAGTTCCCAGCCCTTTCTCCCCTCGCCCTTGGGGAATGGCCCAGGTTCGGGTCATTCCGCCCGCTCCTCACTCTGGAACGCTGCAGGGAGTGACTCCTTGCCCCAGCCCTGCCCTAACTCGGCCCCTCGGGGAACGGCCCAGGTTCAGGTCATTCTGCCCGCTTCTCGCTCCGGAACGTTGAGGGGAGCAACATAGTTTGTGCCCCGTGTGAGGAAATCTCTCACCCCTCCGCTGGCAGGACTTTACCCGCCAGGAAGATATTGAAGAAATTCTGGCTCCGCCCAGCTGCAAAGGTTTTCGCAAAACAAGGAGCTATAGATCAACACCTGTACTCTGGACTATTGATCATGAAGTTTATCTACTGTAAGAACAAATGGACATTTTGGTGGACATTGGGTCTATGTGTACGTCCTAGGGAAGAGTGGCCAGTGTCATTATTATTATGTGCTTTGTGATTGGTCTTGCGGTAAAAAGGCATGGAAGGGATCGAGCAAGCTTGTGCTGCCCTCAGAGTTGATGATCATAAGTCAGCAATGATATGGATGGTTCAGGCTCAAGGGGCTGGTAGTCAGTGACGGGTAAATCCTTTCAACCCCCTTACCGACCTAAGACAGCGCCTTATCCTGCGCCTTATTCCAATGACGGGTAAGAAAGGGGAGGTGTGAATGGAAAAACCTAAGGCAGACACAGTCACCTGTTTGTTATCCTCCTCTCAGAAAAAATAAAAAAGGAGGAGATGTTGGGATTTCCCAACATGAGGCCCAGCTGGCTTGTAAAAGAATTGGTGGTAAACAACACTAAGGGGTCCAGCTGGCTTGTAATTAGCAAATTGCCTGACCGCATGACTAAGCTACTTGGCCACTCATTTGTTACAATTGGAGAAATGTGTTTGCACTGTACCCCTATTGGATGTTGTAATGGATAAATAGAGTAGCGACTAGTCAGGTAAGGAAGTAGCCAAAGGAGAAGCAGTAGCCAGAGAAAAGGAAGCAAGCAAGCAGCCGTGTCCTGAAGGAAGAAAGCATAGAACCAGAGAAGGAGGTAGCCAGGAGGAAAGCAGCCCTGTCCTGAAGGAAGAAAACAGAGAAGACACATAGAACTGGAGAGATCAGCAGAGACGTCGGAGAGATCAGCAGCAGTAGAAGATGCAGGTCCCATGTTCTGGCAGCCGGCGCTCACCCCCCTCACCTCCAGGTCCCAGCCCTTTCCTGACTTAGCCCTCGGGGAACGACCCAGGTCTGGGTCGTTCCACCTGCTTCTTGCTCCGGAACGCTGCGGGGAGCAACTCCTTGCCCCCGGTTCCCAGCCCTTTCCCCCCTCGCCCTCGGGGAATGGCCCAGGTTTGGGTCGTTCTGCCTGCTCCCCACTCTGGAATGCTGTGGGGAGTGACTCCTTTCCCCCAGTTCCCAGTGTCCTGTCGGCTCCTGAGGAACAGCCCAGGTCTGGGTCGTTCCACCCGCTCCCCGCTCCGGAACGTTGTGGGGAGCGACAATTGGCCTTGGGTCCCTTTCAGGAGACTGCATATGGACACCCTAGGCTGCTTTCTCCCTCCCCAGTAGGGGCCGACATGTCTTCCGTTTAAGCCGATGACCTTCTAATGTACCCAGAGGAGCTCGCCTTAAGTCTCCACCTACTGGGAACTCCCAGGTCTCATTTCGAAAGTGAGAAGGGGCATGCTGTGTCCCTCTGTGAGGTCCTGCATGACTGCAGATCTCCACCAAGGCACTGGTACAAGGAGCACTGTTCACAGGGGACCAGTGCTCTGGGAGCTGGGTCTTGCCTGATACCTAGTGCTGTTTGTCTCCTTCCGTGGAGGTGTGGCCAGCAACAGGAGCTGAAGCAGCAGTGTCAGGCAGGCTGGGCACACGTGGGTGGAGAGGGTCAGCAAGGAGCCGAGGGAATGGCAGTGGAGTGTGTAACCCAGTGGGCAGCTCATGGATAGGTGTGAGCCTGGTGACCGGGTAGCAGGAGGGGAGCGTTCTGAGCAAGAGTTCTACCTAAGCAGTGACACGCATCTAAAATGCAACGCAGTATCTGAACATAACTACTAGCTAAGAATCTGGAGTTTGCTATTTCAGATAAACTCTGGCTTCTTTCCTATCACTTTCCTGTCACTCCTGGGTATCCCTCAAGGTGAAGTCCCTCTCTGCTGGGGGCTTCTCTTCCCCTTGGATGGAATGGGAAGGGATGGACGGCCTGGCTGGGAGAATGTGCTGGTCTGTTTTCAAGTTTGGTTTCTTCTGGAGAGATCAGTACCAATTTTTCATTCTTTGGAAAACTTTTTAAAAAGTGTCTTGCAAATGGGAGATTGTCCTGTCTTTAAATGTGTGGGTTCCCTTCCAACTCTCAGGGACCATGATCATGGAGGCAATAACTGCACAAAGGAACAGGTTCTAGGTAGCGGGGACGGTGACCGAAGCCTTCAGCGAGAAAAGTCGGAGCCAATGTGCACAGACGTCTTGACAGTCTGCCTCTCTCCTCCCCACGTTCCTTCCTTCCAACATCGAGTGCCAAACAAATACTTGCTGAACAAGTGTTTGTATGAAAGTGCTGCCTTTTGGAGTCCTTGTGTGTTATAGAGAACATGGAAAGGAGTAACTCTCCTCCAAACTGGTGAGTTGCAGTTGCATTGGCAGAAAATCGAACACGTGTAACTAAGATGAGGACTCGAACGGAATCAGCATTAGTGTTCCTCAGTAATTCTAATCGCCACAGAGTTGTGTAGCTATGTTAGTTCATGGAATTCATCTGAACACAGTAAACTTTCTATTCAGGTGATTGCCTTCTAATTCCCCCAGCTCCGGACATTCGTAATTAACAACGCAGCATTTGTTACAGCGATCTCTGACCCGCAAATTCAGCTCTAGTATGTTTAAGGTTAGGGAGGCTTTGGGGATACAATTACATTTTAACTTTTTGGTCTTAAACATTTATCATTTGCCTGCCCATCTGACAGCAAGCAGAAACAGCCAAAATCGAAACAGCATTTCCTTAGGTTTCCAGAGTTTTGAAGACGAGGACATGAGTATACTCATCACAGTTCTGTGAGGTTATAGTCTGAAATAGGCTTCCTATCCTCAGGCACACGGACACGGTCACCACTTGTCTCGTGCCCAGCCTCTCCGCCCCATGGATGCCCCACCAAGTGAGTGCATGTGGGAGGGCTGGAAGTTTCCAGGGCCAGAGAAGCTGGCTGGGAGCTTGGGGTGACTACACAGAGTCCAAGCTCCGTAATAAGAACCAATCTCCCTAAAACTCAGTTTTCCCAGCCAGCCTTGGAAACTTTAAAACTGTGCAGTGGGGTCAGTGAGTCATCGGGACTCAACTTCTCTACCGGACAGTGGCTGAAGCAACACAGCACGCTAGATCAGTGTGGACCCAGTTGTCTAGGGGAACCAGGCTTGGGGTCTTCAAAGTACTCTCAGGAAGCATCTCATATCCTCCCACAAAAGAGAGCAAACGATCAACGTGAAAGATGATGTTTTAAAAACTCTGTATTCAATTATTCACACCAAAGGATATCCATTAAAATTATGAACATTTCTGAATATATTTCATGTATCATACATATATATATATATATTATATGTATAATTACATATCGACAGAAGATTCTTGCAGCTCCTAAGCATGTAAGTAAAACAAAGCTCGATTTTGCCACAGAACACCCATACACGCATATGCACTGGCTTCTGAATCAGGGATTTATTTACACGTTGGCTAGGCTGTGATAAATGATTACTGTTCTATTATACAAACATAACAGTAAAGGCTTTTTAAAATACAAAGACTGCAAATGAATACATGAAAAATTACACACATATACAATATTTATAGGTTATAAATGCAAAGTTAAGATCTCTTTAAATTATTGCACTTAGGCATTTTACAAAGATGTTTACGTCACACATATAAAATCATTTTTTGGAAGTTACTAACTCATCCACTACAGTAAGTTGGGATATTGTGAACTGGGAATTCTTTCCCCTTCATAGGACAGCCATAGCCGCGTGTCACCAGCTGGTCAGGGGCCCGAACTGCGCTCCAGCAGCTCTGGGGTGGCAGGAGCCTATAGCAGTGCGTTCCAGAGCACTCCTAGACGCCTTGGCCAGGCGTGGAAGGCCTCTCTTTCACTCCTGTGTTCATGTAGAGGAAGTCGCCTTTTCTTCTCGGACCACATTGCTGCATTTGTACAAGTGTTGGCAACTTTCACAGTGTTTGGGGCAGCCACTTTCGAACAGGTAGGGACGTCGTTTAGGAACACCTCCCACCACTGAGCCTACTGTTCTTTCAGCGTGCACGTTGAAGAACACGCGGCTCGTGCACCATGCAGCAGACGCTGTGGGAAAGCGTTCCCAGCTGTCATTTACCTTGGCCATTTGAGATACAGCACAGGGCTGGGTATCGGGGTGACCTCAGAAAAAAAGAGGTCACAACACCTGTGATAGGATGATATTTTAGGTGACTTGGAATATTAAATAATACAATTTTAAACTTAATTTACATCAGATATAAAAACTCTCCCCAAAAACTTCTGCAAATAGTGCCTCCAAATTATTAGCTGAGCCCTGAAATGTACAAGCTGACTTCCCTGTGCCCTCACAGAGCCAGGCCCAGCTACAGTTTCTCATGCTTGCAGGGAGGACCAGGCAGGCCATGTACAACTTAGAAACCACTTGATGCTTTTTTGGATTTTAAGTGTGTTTTTCTTGAGAAATATTAAAGTCTTTCTCTTTGTTCCAATCTTCTTAATCTGGAACAAGAACACCACTGAAGTTTCTCTTTTTTTATCATATAAAATGCATCCAATGCTTTGGACAAACAAACTATCCAGTTTTTTTTTTGTTTTGTTTTGTTTTTTAAGACAACAACAATGAAAAACACACATGTACTTCACTGGGTATCACTAATTTAAACTTAATATAAATGTGTAAAAAAGTCAGCCAAATGTGCACCAGGATGAATACTTACACACATGTGAAACTCTAACAGCCATGCACTGCTAAGTGAGGGCACAGGGACCGGGAGCATTCTCAGCCAACGCAAGACTGATAAATCGTATTTATAGTAGGAAGGACCTGCTAAAGTGACTGAAGGAACACAGTCATTGAGAATTACAAGCTAAATAAAATCCACAAGGCGCAGAAAGCAAACACGTTCAAGATATGTAGAAGTGATGTTCAAAATCTAAAACATGTTCATATACCTGAAAACCAACAAAACCCCACCAGAACTGGTGTCTCAGTTCTTGCAAGTTCTTTCAGGAAAGACCATCTAAGCAATCGCCACGGTGCGTGTCAACGAGGTCAAAGAAAGAGAGGGCTCTGATAAGGCGAGAATGGTCCTACTCACTCAAAATGGTAGAATTAACCAGGGACGTGTCCCTGTGTCCCTTTAAGTGTTTTCAATTATCCTTGAGAAAAACAAAATAATGAACAGAGTGAACAAGAATGAGGAAGTAAATTGAAGTATTTAAAAGATAGGCACAGGCCAAGGCATGGTGAATAATTTAGTGTTATTAAAGCTGAAACCTTAATTTTGAATTAAAAGACCAGAAACACAATGTGCAAATTAAAATCCAGGTATCAAAGGATCTGAGTGTCTCTGCAAGTCCCATATAAACACACAATAAGAGTAAAATTCACTGAGATCCTATGAAAAAAGTCTTTAAGGCATGCTAAAAAGAGAAGACCTATGCTGAACAAGCCTAGTTTCCGTGGCTGTGAGCACAAGTCCCTTGGAAAGATACCTCAGAGGTCTCTTGTGTGAGGCTGTCCCCACTGAGGAGGAGCCCGGATGGAGTATGCCCTCTGGAATCTCAGCAGTACACTTTCCCAAGGTCGGTTTCTCAGAGTTCATGTACTTTAGGTTTAACTAAACGTAACGCAATACCTTAGATGTAACTGAAGCTGAGATGTGGGTTACAGGGATCCCTGCCTTGGGAAATGAGCCATTTTTGATAGCTGGTTTCTACATCCACTGCATTATCTATTAAGTTTTCCTAATTAATTAGTTCATAAAGTCAACTACTGATTAAGAAGATGCTTTCACTTTTGTAGGATTTTATCGTGTTGCCAGAGTTCCCATGTTGTTGTTGGTATGTGTTTCCAAGAGGATTCTAGTTTAAAAAAAAATTCACTAAGTCTGGAAAGATAATGGAATAATTACAGGTAACCATAAAATCTGTCTACAAATCAATGTAAACAATATATAAATTTCTACAAATTTCCAAATTCATGTCAGACAGGGAAAATCTGTCCTAATATAAAATACCACCTAGAGCCATCTGCCTGGCTCCTGGCATCACACTGTCCTTATAAGAAAAGATCTGGGAAAAAAAACAAGAAATAGAACTCTGAAGTTTATCTTCTAACTGTATTTACCAAACTGCAAAGATGCTCCTGACTGACGTTTCCCCACTTAATTGAATGAATATCCCTGCATCCTGGGCTCTGTACTTTTAGGTCGGTCTATGCCTCTTCAACTGGCCTTCCATGTGGCTTAAGCCGACGGAAACACCTGCATTGACACGCACTCCTCAGCTGGTCTACGTTCTATCCGGACAAGATTTCACAAGAAATGGGCCACCTGATAATCCATACATATTTCTTCAGAAATCTGTTCAAAGGAGAGGTCAAACACGCAGTATCCTTGGCTGTATCACATTAAAAGAATTTCTTGCAGTCCTCTTATCAGAACAGCAACCTGAAAATGCAAACGTTCCCGAGTTCCCCACCCAGCGGCTGCTTTCCCCATCAAGAAACAGGATTCCAGCACGCCTTCAAAACTGCTTTTAAGCAAGCAGTAATCTTAAATGATAATCCTCTCCTGCAAGTCATCTTATAAATGATGACTCAATTAGTTCACTAATTAACGTATTTGATGGAATCATTTCGTGAATCCATGTGAGGGAAATAGGCAACGTTTTAGAATCCAATCCTCACTTGAAAATCACCCTTTAGTCAATTTCTCACCAAGGAACAGACACTGCCCAACACAAAGATCCCTTTTTAAATAATGGGGATGCTTTTTTATTTATCATGCATGTTTGCTTCTTTCTTGCTGCTTTCCTTCTGCCTCATACGTGTACACGTGTGCATCATACACACATGTCTACCTACATACATAAGTGTGCCTCATGTATACATCTATGCGTGTCTACATGTTACACACATGCATGTGTGCAGATCTAGCCCCAGTGGTCTCCCTCCTTCTTTAGTTATGACACGTTACCTTCTATTATACAATTACAATAGCAAATGGAGTTCCATGGAAGGGAGGAAAGAAGCCCATGAGGAACTGGAACACATGGTGTTAATCTGAAATAAGACGTGTGTTTGGATGTCCACTCTGCCACAGCACACATGGACCATGCTGTAGAAACCTGCTTTAATTTGGAAGACATCAAGCTCATGCAAACAATATGTACGGAACTGAGCATGTAGAAGGCTACTGTTAAAAATTCATTTTCTAAAGTAGCATCCATGTTCCTGCCATGAGAAGAGGGAATGAGTTCTTTGTGGCGGACTGGCTGTCCCTTCTTGAGACCCTGATTCCCTGGGGTTCAGATGTCACTCTGCCATTGTGCCGGAATCTTTAAAGCAGTCACATGAACTGGTGCCACCCTCCTGTGAATGGCGGGAAGGGGTCAGTACTTTTGCACTTCCAAATGCTGACACTGCAGTGATATCAGTCTGCCAAAAAATCATACGGATGAAACTATCCAGGTCACAGGTTTCAGTGTGGACGTGCAATTTGGGAGAGGAATAGAGGACAAAATCAAGGGACAGAACAAGGGCACTATGGCCTCCCCATGACCATGCCCCTGACTGTACGCCTCAGAGAGGGCTGAGCAGTGCAAAGAGCGGGAAGAAAGGGACGAATATTGCACAGCCAAGTGGAGCCACGGTGCAATCCGATTGTAAGACAATGCATGGTAATTTCATGAAGTAACTTTGAGAATAAACCTTTCATTTTGAACATGAGTCTAAAATTATGCCATGACAAAGTGACAATTTCAAGGAATCATTATTAAAAATTCACGTTACATTCACAAGACTTGTTCATTTAAAAAGTTTTATATGCCTTGCTTTTATTTTGTTCTTTATGCAAAGGTTCAGTAAAGTTGCCAAGATTACAACGAGGAAACGTTTTAAAGTTCTTTGTCGTCGTTTGCCCCCAGGCCCTGAGCTCCGAGGCCTCTGGGATGCGCCCCTGTGGCTCTCCCCAGTTGGCGTCACTGCCCTTAGCGCGCTGCCTGGGCTCGCCTGCGCCTCTGCTTTCCCGTCACTTCTTACTCGCACCCTTCCTGACAGCCAGGCACAAGGAGGCCACACACGAACATTCACAACAGGAAAGTACAAACCCTACTTACAAGGACATCAAAGGACACCGGTGTTAGAACCCTACCAGTACCGTGTTAAACGCTCAGAGCAAGACACCAGGGCAAGCCCCCCTTCTCAGTAGTCTTTGTCCACTTCCATTAAGGCCTCAGCAAATCAGCCTTTTAGAAAGGGCGGCTGGAAAGTGGGGGTCCCTGTCCAGCTGACCTCTGAACACGGGCGTGCGGTGGCTCTCTGGCTGTGAGGTGAGAGGGGAGACTGCAGGAACTTGCTCCTCTGCACGTGCACTTGACATGAGCCTCTCCAAGAGGGTCTCACCCCAGCTACAGGTGTAGGTTTTCCCCCCTCAAAAACAAAGGAAAAGAGTCAAATAAGCAAGATGAGGCTGGCGGGGTGGGAGGGTGCCGGCCGCCGTCAGCCATCAGTCTTCTCTAGCAGCTTCTCAGAGGTTTCTGGGGTCGCCGACGAGGCTGAGATCCACTGGGCGCTCTCCTCCCCTCGGATCACCTTCTCCCACTGACTGAGGTTATCCCTGGGGGCAGAAGTCAGAGGTGAGCTTAGAAAAGAATCTCTGCACTCTGTCCCCAAAGCTGCGCTCAAGCTTCTGTGGCCCTCTGTGGCCCCAGGTGAGATGGCCGGGCAGCACCTGCCATGTCTCCAGAGGAAAGAGCCTCAGAGCCACCAAGCACTGGGCACCTCGTCCCACCCACTCCAGTTTCCAAGACAAAGGCCACTCTAGGACTCAGGATGGGCCATTTCTTAAGCATTTGCAGAAAATAACTTGTTAGCATGTGAGCCGCAGAGCTGCCTGCTGGCTGTGTAGGAGAGGAGAAGATGCCAGCTGGGGGAACTGCCCAGCTGTGGCAGGAACAAGATGGCATGTCCACACTGAGCTGAGACCCAGGCCTGCTCCTGGAGGTCTGGAGACACCCTTCAATGAGACCCAGGGTTACTCCTGGAGGTCTGGAGACCCCCTTCATGAGACCTAGGGCTGCTCCTGGAGGCCTGGAGACACCCTTCATGAGACCCAGGGCTGCTCTTGGAGGCCTGGAGACACCCTTCAATGAGACCCAGGGCTGCTCCTGGAGGCCTGGAGGCTTGGAGACACCCTCCGTGAGACCCAGGGCTGCTCTTGGAGGCCTGGAGGCCTGGAGACACCCTTCATGACATCCAGGGCTGCTCCTGGAGGCCTGGAGAAGCCCCGCATGAGACCCAGGGCTGCTCCTGGAGGCCTGGACACACCCCGCATGAGACCCAGGGTTGCTCCTGGAGGCGTGGAGACAACCTTCATGAGACCTAGGGCTGCTCCTGGAGGCCTGGAGACACCCTTCATGAGACCCAGGGATGCTCCTGACGGCCTGGAGGCCTGGAGACCTGGAGACACCCTTCATGAGACCCAGGGCTGCTCTTGGAGGCCTGGAGGCCTGGAGACACCCTTCATGAGACCCAGGGCTGCTCTTGGAGGCCTGGAGGCCTGGAGACACCCTTCATGAGACCCAGGGCTGCTCTTGGAGGCCTGGAGGCCTGGAGACACCCTTCATGAGACCCAGGGCTGCTCCTGGAGGCCTGGAGACACCCTTCAATGAGACCCTGGGTTGCTCCTGGAGCTGGAGACAACCTTCATGAGACCCAGGGCTGCTCCTGGAGGCCTGGAGACACCCTTCATGAGACCCAGGGCTGCTCCTGGAGGCCTGGAGACACCTTCATGAGACCCCATTCCCCATGCCTGCAGCAAGCTTCTTCAATGTTCTTGCTACAGGAAAACTCATCTTGTGATCTGGTGACCTCCCCCTGGAGGGCAGCCCTCTGAACTTTTCCTCTTGCAGTCCTCAGCTGAGTGTCATGGCCAAGTCACCCTGTAACATGGGATGGCAAATGCTGCCACACCACCAGCGGGCTCTGCGTGGCTAACCTGGCGAGCTCTTGACTTCACTCTCTGATAGGCAAAGCCAAAATCAGAAGGGAGCTTTGACACTGGAAAACACAAACTCATACAAAGCACAATAAAAACTCTTCCCCTATTTTTCTTTCCTGGGCATTCTAAGACACTTTTGGACCAAAGGGATCCCTAAAATACAGCCTGAAAAGCACCACACTTTTAACTTCCACTGAAGAACATCAGGTATCATTTTCACAGACTGGAAGTTTCCTGGTTCATTGGAAAAAGACAAATGCTAAGTTTGGCATACTTCCTTGGACACCAACGACATGTGCTAAATGTTTTACATGTTGATAAGACTAAAGGGTGCTTAAGAGATTACATGGTCAGGGCTGGAGCGGTGGCTCAGTGGTTACAGTGCTTGCCTGGCAAGTGTGAGGATGCAGGTTCAAACCCCAGCACCACGTACACAATGAAGTGGCAGAGCAATGAAACCATGAAAAACTAAATAAAATAGAATCTCTCTCACTCACTGTCCTTCTCTCTCTTAGAAAAGATTACATGGGTTAGTCAAGTATACTGACAGAGACTGGGTCGGAGCTGCCAAAATAGCAGCCCAGGGACAGCAGCTCCACAACCCAGCCCGGGCCTGAGGCCACAGTGACCATTCAGCACCCCCACTTCTAAATACTGAGCAGAAAGCACGAGGATTCCAGGAAAGGACTTTTGGGTGTCACTTGGGGCTGTTTCAAGTTGCACATGGGAGCTGGACCGATTCCGCTTCTCTCCAGCGCGGCTCACTTCTGCAATGGCATCCCTCCAGGAATGACGCCTGGCGGGCCAGCTTTCCATCACAGCCAAGCCTGTGTGCTAGGGCAGACTCTGGTAAGCCCACAACAGCTCAGGCTGAAGCTCCACCAAAGAGCAGGGTCCAACAGCCCCTGGGAGCAGCGATGGGAGGCCACCTCTCAGAGCAACACCACCATTCCTTTATGCTGCCAGTGGGTTTTCTCTGTTGTCCTTAAAAAATAGGCCATAAATAAATGTCAACACCAGAGAACAGGAGAGCCCTGCTGAGGTTCTGATTTCGCTGGAAACTGTCAGACCAAACGTCCCTCCCCTGTCCTCCCACGGTGCCCCCTTTCCTGTGCCCAGGCATGGCTGTGGGGAGTACTCAGAAACATCACCCTGACACCCAATTTCCTAAAAAATGTTGTTGCCTCTCTTTTAAAAATCAAATTAAAGATCTTTAAAAACTTCCACGTTCCTACTGAATTCAGTAGGAAAAAGTGAGGGAAGGACAGAGAGAGATCTGAAGCTAGAACAAATAACAGACGGCTTAAATTTCTTTTTAGAAGAAAGAGAATAATTAAAGAGGAAGGGGCTCCACATTCGAGTTTCCTCCTTTTCCAGTTGAATCAGTAACTGTGACTTCAACTGACCTTTTTCCTAACAAGCTCCCTGAACAGAGATTACTATCTTGACTTGAAAAGCCCCCTTGGGTGTGGGCCTCTGCAGGATTAAAAAGGAAGGAATCTGCGAGTGAAGTCATCATAGATGCATGTGGGAGACACTGTGAGCACCCAGGGTGGCTGTGAGATGAGCTGGGAGCCACAGGGTCGCTAGGGCACAGTGAGTTTCGCAGGAGGTGCCCCTTGTTCGTGAAGGCGAGTGCAGGGTAGGAGGGAGGCCTCCAGCCTGAGAAGGGTCACACAGCGAACCCCCACTGCACCAGCAGGCCTGTTGCCCGCTCCCGTCCTGTCAGAGCCACCATGGTGACCTGCCTGCAATGGACTGCTGGGGAGAAGGCACCGGGGAAGCTGGCTAGCGGGAGCCTCCGAGACCACTAAACAGGGAAACTTGATACCTAGGCAAACACAGAGCCCCTCAAATTACATTCTTGTACACCACAGACCAGCCACACTGATAAGTTGATGGAATGGAAATCCCCCATGGAGTTAACTGTTATCTGCTCTAGATCTGCTCTGTTCTTTCAGACAGCGTCACAGCGTGGACACCTTACGTACCTGCATGCTTGCAGCAGAGGCTCGGTAGGAGGGAGGATCTGGGTGAGCGTGGTATAGCAGGGAATGGCTACGGCGTTGTAGAATCCAAGCTGCCTCCGTGCAGAAGTCATGCACCAGAAACAAAGGCCCATTAGTTATTCCAGTTGACCTAATTTCCTGTCCTACAGTCTAACTATAAAATTAAATCTGCTAGCTTTGCTGCATGTGACGTTTGGGCTCAGCGACTACTACTGTTGAATACACGTTAAATGCATTAAAACACAACCTATAATACACATACAAAATTGAAACATTTGACAGAAGTTCGTATCCTCTGGCATTAAAGCCCAAGCAAGCCAGTGGGGCTCCGCTGCTGTGAGGCAGGTTCCAACTTCAGGCTGTGGCTGTCACTGGGCAAGATCAGCACTCCACTGCAGACTCCCAGCAACCTGCTGGTCTGACGGCTCCAGCCTGAGGCTCAGGCCTCACTGCAGTGTCTCCCGTCTGCTGCATGCTACCCTGGGCGCAGGCACCAGGTCTCATCTCCATCCGTCCCTACCCTTTATTTTTTACTTCTAACAAATGTTATTGTTATTCTTCAGTATACTAGATTTCATAGTTTTAAATTCCATGGCACTTTAAAAGTATATTACATAAATGATTATTAGGAATTTTCAGTCATTCGAGTAGACGATGTTACCTCAGACTGGTCTACTGGTGACCGGAAGCAAGACTATGAGACTGTTGGCCAGAGAAAGCTAGAGTCCAGCTACCAAGACCTACCCATGCCTCGCTGGCCCTGCTCACATCCTAGCATCCTAGCCCACCACTGCCCAGACCTACCCACGCCTGGCTACCTCTGCTCACGTCCTAGCCCACCCCTGCCCATACCTACCTGCACCTGGATGGCTCTGCTCACGTCCTACACACCACTTCCCAGACCTACCCATGCCTAGCTGGATCTACTCATGTCCTATCCCGCTCTGCCCCAGCGCAGCAAAACTTGACCATGACAAGGTAAAATGGGTTCCTGAGATGAGGCGAGCCCAACCACAGCTTACAGATTTCTTTAAAAAATGAAACTTCAATGACATGCATGAAGGGACAGAGAAGAACCAGATCCCTATGTTTCCTCTTTTCCTTCTCCTATGGTAAAGTTACTGTCATAGCCATCTTCCTAGGAAAATGCCTACACATCTTCATTTTTAACTTTATATCAGGAAGAGATTCCCTTATTCTAATTTATAGCAGACGTCATGGAGTAGAAAATCCCAAGAAAGAGATGGATTGTTGGAAAGTAGAGTATTTCATTAAGACAAAGAGTAAGTTCACAGCAACCAACAGTGTAAAGCAGCATAGCTGGCAAAGTATTAGCTCATCACAGAGGTGTTTTATTTAAAGTTCCCTCATGCTATGAAAGGACTTAAAATTTTAGCAAAAAGCAAGCAATACTAAAAGAAACTCTTCTAATCAAAAACGGAAAAGGAAGCCGTACCCTGAGCATAGGAGGATAAACTTTCAGCCCTCCTACATGCATTCTGTTGGGGTAACTGACCATTTTGAAAGCAGAATTTGTCAAGATTCCTTTCTTAAACTGTGTAATAGGGCAAATGCCAAATGATTTCACAATCAAACATAAAGCAACGAAACAAAAAAGAAGTAAGTGGAGACATGCAGGAAAGAATTTGGATAATTTCAGAGTGGGAAAGGACTTAAATATAACATAAAAAGCAGCCACTGAGCAGGCAAGCCTGGGCTGTGACCCCGAGCAGGGTGGAAAGCAATGGGCTCGCGTGCACGTGTGTCTGCCTGTTTAGCGGGCATGGCAGGTACACCAGGTAGACGGTCAAACTATGAGGGAAAACAAGAGCCTCCCATCAGGAAAGCCGCTCAGGCGACGGCAGGAGCAAAACACTCAGCCTCCTAGTGGCACCCACTTGCAGCTGTGCCTAATTAACTTTAAACAGAGTAGGGACATTTGAGAACTCATCCCAAACCACCACCCTGTGAGTTTTAAAAAATGTTTTCTAAATAAATTCTATATCAGAACTGTCCGTAACTAACTTCCTATTACATCATTAGCAGGTCTGTAGTCTAAGCTGGTCTCACAGCTGAGAAAAACATCACATGCATACACGAGCCACACGGCAAAAGTGCTCTCGAAACATTAAAAAGTCAACGTGGATTATGATGGGTCCTGGAAAGAGGATCACGAATGCTGATTTACGTTAAGACAAAATTCAAAAAAAAATGAAGTATTATTTGTTAGAAAAAAAATGGGCCTGACACACGACCTATCACGCTACTCTAAAAAAAAAAAATCTTAGTTCAGTCAATGACAAAATATTTTCTGCCTGTTGAGAACGTTAACAGTTCAACTTCATCTCTCCCTGGAGTCCAGGGCAGGAGAATGGGCTGGCTGCAACCACCAAACCACAGTAAACCGAGGCACAACCTCCAGCCCCTGGCAGCCACACCCTCCAGGATCCCACTTGTCCCACACGTCAGGTGGCCCTCAAGCCTCAGGGGAAGTGCCAGCTTTGGGACCCCACTTCTGCATTCCTCGGCGAGACTCCTCGGGATGTGAGAGCTTGCGGAGGCTCCCTTGAGAGGATGGGGTGCAAAGCCCCCATGGTATAAGTCCTCGTTCCCTCACTGATCACCAGCCTTGGCTGCCCCTCCGCCCTGTCCTCACACAGGGCGCCAATGCTTTCCACTCGTCAACAATGCCACCACCCTGCGAACTCTTGGCTTCCACAACCTGCGCACCCCAACCGTCCTTACCTGGCCTTGAGGAACCTCATCCTTCTTGTCTCTGTCCATCATCGGGATAGGCTGGATTCCCAGTTTCTTCATCTCATCACCCTAAAATGAAGGGGAGGGAAGGAGTTTTCTTTCTTAATTTTCAAATAGTTACAAAATATTGTTCCTTTTATTCATTTTTTTTTTAAAAACAAGTGATATTTCCAGTTACTGTCTCAAGAGGAAATACTGGGGACTGTCGTGGAGCAGATTACATCACATGCATGCGTGGTCATGGCAAAATGAAGCCCACCACTGTAACTACAGCGCACTAACAGAAGCACTTTAAAGGAAATGCGATGAACAACTTGACGCGTCACTGCCTGGTCTTCCGCTCGGATGCCCTCCTGTGCCGATCGCCCCGTGGCCTTACTGTGCAGGGCTGGAGAAGGTACAATGAGCGCAGAAACAAGAAACAGTGAGAGGCAGGACGATCGGGGGCAGCCTCAAGGCCTTTCTCGCTTCTTTCTCCCGTGATTCTTCCTGTGTGCATGCGTGGAAGGGCGTGAAGCTGGGCTTCGGAGAGGAAGACTCAAGGACATTGTGCTAAATGCTGGTAAGGGACACAATATCCAACCACGAGGTCACCCCACTGTGCACATGGGAACATCTACCTAAGAGTTCTCACACCACAGCTCTGGGCCAGCTTGGAAATGTGTCATCAAACGCAGTGAGATGGGTACAGTATTCCCATCTTACGGATTCTAAAGTTCTTTCTTTTTATCTACTTGCTTATTAACATTGTCTAATATTTCCCTAACTTTCCACTCTTCCCTCACCTTCTTTTAACAGCTTAGTAGTTTTAATTATGCATGTTTTCAAAATCATAAGTGTAGACTAAATCTTTCTGGAGTTGCTAAAGCAGGGTCTCGAAATGCATGAGAGTGGCGCCCACCGAGAGCTCCGTGCACACGCCAAGGTGCGGGGCCAGAGTTGCGACTGTGTCCTCGTCCTCACTTTAAATGTCAAGATCAGTGGTTCTCAAGCCTCTCTTTTCCCATCCTGAGTGAAACCTATTAAGTTCTTTGTTCTCGAAACTCTTGCAAGTCCAATGAGGAAACACATTCTTAAATAAAGTAATTTGAATGTGTACTTAAAGCAAGGATAAATGCCCCAAAGGAAAGGAACCAGGTTGTACGGAGACTTCCCAGGACACAGAGGCGAGGAGAGTGCATGGGCTGGGGACACTGGCTGTGCTCCAAGCTGGTGATTTTGGTCTCTGTCAAAGCAGCTGCAGAGAACGTGGAAAGGTACTGACACAGTAGGAATCATCATCATCCCTATCTGGCAGCGTTAAAGGAGGAGCGGGGAAAGTGGGAAAGCTGCGGGGCACATACCAAGTGCCAAGGCAGGGTTTACTAAGCCCACGCAAGGTGGCTGAAGAGCAGCTCTCTCATCATGTGATGCGGATTCCTGAAGACAATGGCAGAGAGCCAGGTGGGAAGGGGAAGAGGCCCAGGCCATCTTGTGGTGGCTTCAGCAGGGGTGTGAGGTGGGCAGAGAGGAGAATCCCAACCCTAGGTTGTGCAGATGAGCCACAGGTCCTGGTGACTGTGCTCCTGTCTCCTCCACAGACTACCAGGGCCTTGAAGGCTGTACCGAGGAGCATGCTGGCAGTTTAATCCCACTGCTCAATAATCAGTGAGCAGCACAGGGAAAGTCACCCCGCTCTTCTGTCACAGTTTGACTCATATTTGAGAATGCAAACACAGTTGATAAAGTATGAGATACATTATAGTTGGTCAAATCACGTGCAAAACAACAGCTAGCTTCAGGCACATTGTCCTATGTCGTATTTACAGAAAGTGCATGTACTCTGGGTGACACGTGCAAATTAGGTTGTTTGTGATAATTAAGTCAAACACTGCATTCAGCCAAGAACATCTAAAAGTCCTCCTTAAGTGAGTCTGACAGTAACAAGATTCTCACACACACAATAAAGAAGAGGACAAAAGTCCCGCAGAAGCATGCCCACACCAGGCATAAGGTGTCTGCAGCAGCAAGAGCACGCGTGGTCAGCTCAGGGCTGTGGTCCTCACACGAGGGCACCCTCCGCTCTTCCTCCATGAACAACTCAACATCACGAGCCCTTCCGAGGCAACTCAGGTGAGTGAGTTGTTGATCTTTACTCTTCTGGATAAGTGAGGCATGTAGCTGAATCATCACCTGCCCTCCAGAGTTACCTAATCCTAACGATGAACCCAAAGATTTGTTGCTATTTCTCATAAAGTGATCTTTGAATTGCGGAGACCTAGGTATTAGTGATTCATCTGAACAACAGAACTGTATTTTACTTTCTTACAGACGATTCAGAAAGCAAATTAAGGAACAAAAGGCACATCGTTGATAATTTAGTCAGGGAAAGTTATGTATGTGTTCATTCCAGGACTATCATGAATTAGTTGGCACACCTTCTACAGGTGCCTTGCCCACAGGGTGCATTCACACATTCTCATACGTCTGGGGTGCACAGAGAGTATCCTAATTCCACCTGCAGGCAAATACAGCCCAGGCGTCATGGGCTTCTTCTACTGCACACAGTAGCAATGTTCACTGAATGAACACAAGATGTGCTCTCAAGTAAGGGAAGTTTCTGAACCATTTCTCGGTGAATAAGTTCCTAAATGCTTTCAGTTGAGATCAGAGAATTTTACGCAGGTATTCAAGTAAGATGCTCTTGCAGCATCATGATTCTCACTTTGTGTCTGCATAGTTGCTAAATCCCTCGTCATCTGTGACTGGTTATAGTGTTCTGAAATAACAAGCAAATGAGCAATTGAGACATCAGACAAGTTAGCCGCACACTTGACTTCTCCCCAGGTCTTTTCCCATCTCTTGATATTATCTATGTAAACTGAGGATCAAGGACCTACCTCAGCCCAGAATTCTGCGTATATATCATTTGCTGTCAGCTTTGTGACTGGCCACAGTTTTGTCACAGAGCAAAGATCACAGGCAGTCATCATCAAACCAATTACTCGGTCTCTGGAACACAAGACAAGACTGGTCAGAGCAGGACAGGCTCCCGTGCACTAAGGATGAGAGGACTTCTGCCCCTGCAGCAGTGAGGCTTCCGCTGTGCTACTTCAGGGCAGGAGAAAGGCAGCATTAACAGACACAGCACCGGTCAAATGGCACCGAGGGATGTCAGAGGGGGGGACGCCACTGCCATCACAGTTCCACGAGGATGCCTGCACCTCCCTGCTGCCTCAGCCTGGCTCTGCTGGGTCATCTCCCGCATCCCCTGGCACACTCCCACGGCTACAGACCAGGCTTCCGGTCCAGGAAGTGTGGGAATTTAGCGTGGGAAGAAACCTGGAGACAGACTCTCTCCCAATACTTGATTTTACATGAGGAAAGTCTAGGTGCATGGAAATGGAACCACACCCCCATGACAGGGCAGGAGAGGACCGGACGTGCAGCTCTCAGACCACGAGGAGCGTGCAAGGGGACACAGGCTCAGGACACTCTGCCTTCTGCTTTTCCAGTGATCCTCCCCAAACCCAGTCCCTCACATAAACCAAGTTTTTCTCTCAGCTGTGTGGCATTCACAGCTATGCACCATGACTGACTTTCAATTTTTCTAAATATGGCTCAATCTTTTCTTTTGTAGAAAAATAATGATTGCTAAAAAAAATTCAAACAGACATATTCCCTGTAACCTAACAGATTTGTTCTAGTGATGTGTGATTATCATAAATGACGCCTATACTTAAAGGAAGGACTGCACAGCAGTTGTTAAATAATCCACTCTTTTCACAGAATAAATTACATAATTTAAAAAGATAAATTCTAATCAAAGATACGAAACTGAAACAGGCGAGATGACCTTACAATGTGCGGCTCCCATGTGGATTCTAAAGACTCTGAGGGGTGACCACCCACTTCTTGAGGGGCTATGGGTGCTGTCCCGCCTGGGGCTGCAGCCGGCTGTGGCAGGGGGACAGTGCCTCAGGAGCACCCATCTGCTGAGCTGGCAGGATTACGATCCAAGATTTCGAGACTCCTGGGAGGCTCCTGTCACCCACATCGCTGACAATGAGCAATTCCAAAGTTTCCTGTTATTTCCCTTTAGCCCATTCCCTTCAGTCCATTTAAATAATTGCCTCTTTGACAACTTTACTTTCCATAAGGATACATCTCTTACAGTTTAGAAAGCTAATCGGAAGGTGTGCACACCTTTCCCGTAACCCCAAATAGATGCACATGAAGAGCCACAGCCCTTAAGGTGATCAGGGAACTATAATATTTTCTTAATGGAGTAGTGTATGGCTTAAAAGAATATTTCTGTATTTGGCTTCTAAAGAAATAAATATATTATTTATATTCTCAATTAGAGCAAGTATATTATCTGTTTTCTTTATACACAAATTCATTTAAACAGAAATAGAACTTAAAAAATTATAATTATTTCATGCAATTAAAATAATTCAATCTCATTATTTATATTCACCAAGAAAGTTAACATTTATTTGTCTTTGCTGAATAGTATACGCTGTAATCTCAAAAGAGATTTCTTATTTCATAAATCTGTATAAAATGTTAGAATTGGGCATTACAAAACACATGAGAGCTATTTTCTTCACTGCCCGCTGTGAGGATTGGAAAGATTATGAAATAGTTATCACTTAGGTTGTTTTACTTTATTAGAAGTATATAGAGTTACAATTGAGGGGGAAACATTATCAAACCATCAGTAACCAATGTATATATACTTTGTTATCCAGGGGTAATGCCAAAACATGGATGCCCAGCTTGGGTTTCACCTGTTGCAGTTTCCCCCAGAAGAACTCCTGTGTTAAATGGGTATCTCGTGGAGGAATGACATCGGCTTCTGGGATGGTTCCCCCATCTTCCCACTCTCCAGTCTCCTATGAGTTCTTCATACACCCTCCCCCTCCCCTTCCCCTCCCTACACCTCCGAGTATCCTAGGGAGCCATCCCCCTACTATGCTCAGAATCATACAATTTGAAGTATTGTTAGGTTAGCCATCTACCCTACTGCTATCACTTAGGTTTTATTTTGCTGTTAAAATTACTTAGAAGAATTTAACAACGATTTTATTATTGACTAAAAAAGTAAGCAAGCTGGAAATGTGGCCCGAAATGCCCTTAGTTCTTCCTCCTGGTCACGAGCAGTTCGACGGCCGTGTGGTGCATGAAACAGCCTTCGGTGCACGGTGGAAGGAGGCGGCTGCTGTGGGTGCTTTTAACCATGCGCTCTTGCTGTGGCCTCTGACGCAGTCCCTGACAACCATGAAGTGAGAGCCCAGCACAGCGCCTGTGGCCACATTCATTTCATCCAAAGAGTTCCGAATGCCTGCCCTAACACACAGTTATAGCAAAGAACAAAATACTAGAACATTCTAGGAGGAAAAGAGATTATAAGCAGATACAGATGTTCATGCAGTAACTAGTGCGGTGTAAAAAACTAACAAAGGGGAAAAGAGAAAGAAAAGAAGAAAGGCAGCCGGCGGAAGGCCTGCGAGAGGCTCCGGCCCAGGAGCATGGCCCCTGTGGGCGACAGGCAGGGCCTGCGAGGAGGGGAAAGCAAAGCGGCAGGGAAAAGGAGTTGGCCGGAGGCACTGCTCTTCTCTGGGCACTGAAGTCTGAAGGAAGCGGCCAGAGCGATCCAGAGGGAGACCCTGAGGACAGCTCAGGTCCCCTGGGTGCAGAGGGACTGGGAACCGTGAAGCAGAGTGGCCTGGGCCACTCAGGAGAAGGCAGAGCAGAGCTGGGATGCAGGAGCACAGCTGGGGTGGGGCGGGGCGACCTCGGGGACAGTGCTATGTGGAACTGTGCTGTGTCTCCTGCCCACCCTCCCCCTCCCTTCTGCCCCGCTCATGCTCATCCTGAACCAGGTGGCATCGCCTGGAGGGACTGAGCCTGGCTCACAGAGTGCCTCTGCCTGCTCGGCACCATCACACTTAAAATGACAGTGTCACTGAGCTTCACGGAGAGGAGGAGAAGCCACGTGGGCTGCAGAGCCCCTGGAAGTCCCCGACCCACCCTCCGCACCCCACAGCGGTGCTCAGCCAAGGATAGCGGACCCCGCAGCAGCCGAGGAGACGCCACAGACTTCACGGGGATCTCGGCTGGAGGAACGGAGGTAAGAGGAGACTGCTCTCCTGTGACCGTGCCAGGACTTGCTCATCTGCGTGAACATCTGGAACTCAAAATGACGGTGGCTGCACCCATGGGCGCCAGGTCTTGTGTGCACTGTGGAGAGCTCTGAGTGTCACGTCTCCCCAAAGTGAACTGACCCTTTCCACAGGCTACAAACCTGGGTCCTCACCTGAAGCAGAGGCCACACTCGGGAGAACCAGCAGGCTACAGGAAGGGGCCATCCAGAAAAGTGGGCTGAGTTAGGCAAACAGGGAGGTGGCAAGGAACAGAGGGTCCCCGGTGAAGAGAGGTCAGCTTCTGAAGAGGCCAGGACAGGGGCAGGCGCCAGGGCCAGCACCCGCCTCGCTCAGGAGACTCCACCATGGCTCTGCCACACCCAGCTCCTGGGATGCAGGGAGCACATTTCGATTCCTTAATTTTCTTTTGGAATAGTCAGATGTAGAATCTGAGAAGAAACAAGGTTAGAGCTGCCCCCTCTTCAGACAGGGTTTTAATCATTCTTCGTCTCGTCTGTAAATCTCCCTTCAAGGAAGTCTGAACGGTTGAATGGAGCAATCTCAAGAACATCTGCAATTGCTGCAGCACTTCGTGACCTTGCAGGGAACTCAGCAAGTGTTGGCCTAGACTGAGGGGGACGCGGTTTCTCGGAAAACACTGTGAAGAGCTGCAGAACCAAGATCAGAGAAAGACTGGGAGTGGACCGCTCCAGACCCACGGACAGCAGCGCCTCGACACACAACACACAGAAACGCGCTAGAGGGGCGACTGTACCCCAAGTACACCAGCTCCTTGAAAACTCATTAGAAGGAGAAACACAAGTGGAAAATGAGTCCCGAGCAAAAGCGCACCTTTGCGGGATCTGCCACTGAAACCTGAGTCTGAGCCCTTCCGCGAGTAACTGCCAGCCAACGAGGATGTTCGGAGGGAATTTGGGGCCTGGTTTCCCCACATCCGAGCTCTTTGGTGTGAGCACAACGGGACCCACAGGAAGACTAGAGGCTGCTGTCACCTTGGGAAAATGTCCGAGGAAACTGCCTTCAGGGCTGAGGCAAAGTGCACCACACAGACAGGCCTGCCGCCCTGCAGAGAACACGCGGCCGGGAGGAGCGAAGGGCAGTCACGGCTCACTCAGGGCTTGGTGCTGCCACCTTTCTGTTATGTGCACTTAGATCTAAATCAAGATATGAAAGAATCAGGGCACAGGTTTGCTTTGAAGGCCACAGACATTCTGTGGGAGAAAGACAATGAACCTTTTCAAATAGGGGTTACTTCCTGATGATTTAATAAATATGGCAAAAATCTTTCCAGCCATAATTTCACAATTTCATCAGGGTTATTTCCTGATGATTTTATAAATGTGACAAAAATCATTTCAAGCATAATCTCACAATTTCTGCATTAAGAAATTAATTTATCCTCAAAATACAAGTTAAGGAAAGGCTGACCCAAAATGAAACGTATAACCCCCCTCTTTTAACAAGGCGCCTCCTCAAGCTTTTCTTCCTGGCTCTAATCTTCCTGGCTCTAATTGTCCGGGTTCTAATCTCTCTGGCTCTAATCATCCTGGCTCTAACCTTCCGGGCTCTAACTTTCCCACAGGCACAAACATACACCCAATGACCTACTTTCACCACTGTCCTTGGGGCAGAGAACCAATCAGCATCTGCCCTGTGCTCTAACCACCCCAACTCCCATGAAAATCCCCTATAAATGCTCTTGTACACCCGTAATAAACGGAGAACCCATCTCTGACGATTGGTTTTGGTCTCGGTGAGCAGGTTTAATCCTTTCAAAACACAAGGAAGTAAAGCTTGTAAAACCTACCAAGCAATATATTTGTCATTTTAAAATGTAAAGGGACACTCTGACTTGGTATCACACTACAATCTTTGCTTTTTTTCCTGAAGGGTCCTCAGGAAAAAAGACCTCAAGATCTGCTTGTACTTACACAACAGCAGGCCATGATTACTAGCTTCAGTAAAAACACAAACTACAAAGTGCAGAGCTGGTTTCCAAATAAGACGTCCATGTTCCATTGCGGTGGGAAGTGCGGGGAGGCGTGTGGTGGGCTCAGCGCACCAGTCACAGGAGTCCCTGTTTCTCTGCGTGGTGCTCCACTCTCCTCCCTTTATGCCACTATCAAGTCCTCTCTGTTACGGTTTGGATGTGAGGTACCTCAAGTGCTAGTGTGAGACAATCCAGACAGGCTGAGGTGAAATGATGGGTTTATAAGAGCCGTGATCGCCTGGTAGGGATCAACTGGCAACTGCAAGCTGCCAGGGTGTGGCTGGAGAAGGTGGGTCCTTGGGGGTATGTGACATGCTGTCTGTCTCTCTGCTCCTGGAGCCAGGCCTGCTGCCATGATGTTCAGCCTCTCCTTGGACCCCAAGGAATGGAACTGGCCTTCTGTGGACTGTGACCTCTGAAACTATGAGCCCCAAATAAACCTTTCCTTCAAAAACTGTTCTTGTCAGGACTTTTAGTGACAGCAGCAAAAAAGCTGTAAGTTGGACTTAATCCATAATTTCCTGATCCATAATTCACTTCCTGGTCCATAAAATTCACTTCCTGGTCCACAATTCACTTCCTGGTCCACAATTCACTTCCTGGTCCACAATTCACTTCCTGGTCCATAATTCACTTCCTGGTTCAATAATTCACTTCCTGGTCCACAATTCACTTCCTGGTCCATAGTTCACTTCAAGCATCATAAAGTTACATATCAGTCCCTACTTATAAAGTTTAAAAGACTTATTTGTTATCCAGTGTATTTGTGGAACCTGCACTACACGCATGAGGAATGTAAAAGTGATTCTTTTCATCAGTATTTGAAAGACACATTTTTTGTATGCACTTGCTCTCTGGTTGTTTCATTTTCAAAATACAAAAATAATAAAAATTCCTCTCATTCTGTTTTCTGCTGCTATAAAAAATACTACACAACAAACAAATTACAAAGGAACTTCCTTCTCAAAGTCCCAAAGGCTGGAAAACTGCAGGTCTTCCTGATGTGAGGCCCACATGGGACACAGAATCCAGCCACACTCACCTTGTTCTCAGGATCCCACTCTCAAGCACAGTCTTGATCCACTCTCGAGGGTGGGGACCTCTGTGCCACATCGCTTGTCAGAGGTCTCATATCTTGACACTGGTGCAACAGTGGTTAAACTTCACCCTGAGCTCAAAGGAATTTTCCAACCACAGACCTACTCCTTCTAAGTGGAGTTGTGACCACAAAGCCAATATTACCAAGGGACCTCAGAGCAAACTTCAGGGACAGGTAGCAAGGGCTGCTGGTGAGGGCAAAAAGCGGAAGGTGTGGACTTGCAATGAAGGTGGACGGATGCAGGTGACGTTCAGCCCCAGACTGAGGGCATGAAGCCTCAGCGCCGTCAGATGGAAGAAGGACCTGAGCAAAGTCCAAGAACCACGAAGAAGAAACGTGCACGGCCAGTTTGCTGTCAAAGCTGCCTGCATCAAAATGAGTCATGTCTGTCCAGCCCTAAATCAACAGTGAGAAACAAAGCTAGGAGGTCCTAAAGCATGGGGCCTCACACAGGTGATCCTGACAACAGGAACTACTGACCAAAGCCTGCCAGAACCGCAGCCTTGCCAAACGGCCATGACCATGCGGAAAGCACTTGTGCAAGCACATCTGCCCTGCGACTGCTCAGACTCAGCCTGGCACCACTGCCTGGTCCCATGCAGAATGGACCTGAGATACACGGGAGCAAAGGACAGGAAGAAGAGGACAAAAGCTAGTCATAGGAACTGATGTCCTCCTTAGTATACCAAGGAGCTCTGGAACACAGGGAAGAGAAGGGAAGGGTTTCCAGCAGCCTGAGGGTGGTCCTGGGCCAGTGAGACGCCTTCCAGTGACTGAAGGCCACCTGGTTGATCGGGGTGGCTCTTGTTGGGCAATTCCTTACACAAATGAATTTCTCCCATAAAGAAACCTAGGGAAGGCCCCCAAGACACATCCCTGTGTGAATTTTGTACTCACTAATGATTCTAAGGTGGATTAAAAGCTTACCTGTGATCATGCAGAATTCTGTAGACTGCTTCTATAAGCTTATCTATGCCTAGTCACCTCCCAGGGAGATCTGATCTTCCTTGGTGAATTAACGACCACACTATATTAATCTCTCAGTGATTTCATTTAAAGACATACTGATGTAATTCATATACTCTACCTCATGAAAGAACAGAACATTGATGTGTTTCATCTTTAATCACATTGGACTTCTAGATCACATATTTTTGTTTGGTATGATTTAATTCAGGAATAATTTATACAGAATGAAATGCATACAGCTGAAGTACACAGATGGTTGAGAGAAAATGTACACAACTCACAACCATCACACCAGTGACAGCAAGGAGTGTTTCTGGAACCTAAACACCCCACCTCCTTTTCCTGTCAATGCCTCTCACCCTGCCAGGGACTCTGGATTCGAATTCTATCAGTCACCAATACTACTGGTTTCTTATATGCCTATTTTAGAACTTCATAAAATGTTATTTACCATTGAGCTCAACATAGTCTTTGTAGAGGTTTGGGCTGTGGCTCAGTGGTACTGATGTTGCTCAGCATGCATGAGGCCCTGCAGTCAGTCCCTAGCACCAAACACACACACATTACAGTATTTGTGCAATTGATCCATACTGTCACATGAATGAGCAGTTCGTAATGTTTATTGCTGAACAGTTCAGTATTCCTTGTATAGATGCCTGAAATTGTCTACCTATCCCTCTACTACTGGATCTGTGGGTGCCTTCCCATTGGGATTTATTATGAGTAATGGTACCGTGACCATTTCTGTCCAAGTCTCTGTGATTCCAGGCCTTCATTTTTCTCTGTAGCAAATACCTAAAGGTGAAGGCGAGGCAACCATGTAAGAACAGACTTAGCTTCACAAGACAACTCCACAGTGCCTTCCAAGACACTTGTGTAAGTTCTACACCCACCAGGAACGTAAGCACATCAGAGTTGCTCCACATCCTCGCCAGCGCGTGGTGCGGTTGGCCTTTTTAATTTTGGCTACTTTAGTGTGTGTGGTGGGATATCAATGCGGTTTGAATTCGTTTGTTCTTTATGACTAAAGATGTTGAGCAAATTTCACGTGTTTATTGGCTTCTAAGTTATGCAAAAGCCTTTCATATAATTTTTACTTGGTGGTCTTATTTTTCACTTGTAAGAGTTATATAAGACCTTTATAAAATACAGAGAATATTTTCTCATATTCCATGGCTTGCTTTCTTTATTTCCTTAAAGGAATCTTTTGAAAATCTCAAGTTTTAAATACACTTAAGTCCAAGCTTTCCTTGCTTATCTGAAGGTCTGTTCTTTTTATTTCCTATGCAAGCTCATGAAGACTTTTCCCTGTACTCAGTTCTAGAAATGTTATGTTTTGCTCTTAAATTTAGGTCTATAATCCAACTGAAACTCCAATAATTTAAGAATCACTTCCTGGGCTGGAGCGGTGGCTCAGCGGTTTCGGCGCTTGCCTGTCAAGCACAAGGACCCGGGTTCAAACCCCAGCACCACGTACACAACTGAGTGTTGGAGCAACTAAGGCCATATGAAAAACTAAATAAAAGTTGTTTTGCTCTTTCTCTGTATGTCTCACTGTCCCTCTCTCTTTAAAAAAAAAAAATCACTTCCTAAAATGATTACCCATGTCCACACTGAATGTTCTTGGCAGTCTGGTTGTACAATAGTAGGCAGTAGGTTGTACATCAGTGTTCTGTAATCAGTACAATCGGATTATTTGTTCACCTTAACACAATACACACTATGCTGATACTGTTACTTTATAGTAAGCTTTGAAAGAGCTCTTTAAGCCTTCTAAATTTGATATTAGATTTATCAAAATCATTTTGATTATTCTAGGTTTTTTAAAATTTCTTAAATGAATAAATATATTTTGATTAGGATTGTATTTTTGGAGACAAGTTTGTGGATAACTGGCATCTTTGCCATACTGAATCAATGCATAAACATGATATATTATATATCTGCCCTTAGGTATTCTTTAATTTCTCTCTGGAATGTTTTTGTATTTTTTTTGTAGAGATTTGTATATCATTTATCAAATTTATTCCTGAGGAGTCCATATTTTAATGATGTTGCAAATAGACATAGTCTACTTATTTATGTTGCACTGCTGGGGATTTAATCCATAAATTTATACATGCTAGGCAAGTGCTGTATCACTGAGTTATAACCACTATTCCTTTTGTTATTTCTAATTGACAGTTGTGCATATTCAAAAATATAATTCATTTAAATAAATGTTGACCACATAATCTATGAAACTGTTAAATTCACTTATTAATTCTGGTATGCTTCTTGAAGATTCCTGAGTAGTTTTCAAACAGATGGCATATCATTTAAAAATAAAGATATGGGCTAGGGATGTAGCTCAATGGAAAAATACTTGCCAAGCACATGCAAGGGTCCTGGGTTTGATTCCTAGCACTAGGGAAAATAAAAAGTTAGATTTCCTTTCCAATCTTTACACTTATTTCTTTTCCTTGCTGTGGTATAGTAGCTATACTAGCTGAAAGTATTATAGATGTGGCAGGAGTGGGCAGCCTTGACTTGGTTCTAGTCTTAGAGGACAAGTGCATACCACATCACATATATGTTCACATATCATAGTGCCTACTGTGTTTCCAGAGATGTTGGAGTACACATAGTAAAATCAGACACAACTAAATTAAAAAAAAATAGTTCTAGAGAGTAAGAGCCATTTGTTAGAATCAACAGACCAATTTGGAGAAAGACACAGCAATTCTAAGCACATACAAAACCAATACCAGGGCACCAAAGAACATGAAACAAAAGCTGTTCATAGTGAATGAACAGCTAGGTGGGCAACCACCCAGCCAAGAAGTCATAGGCTCGAGTACCACTGTGAACACGTCTAGAAGACACATAGAACATTCCATCCCATAACAGCAGAGCAACACTCCCCGTGGGTACACATGGACCCCCCCAGCACATGCTTAGGTAATAAAACAAGCCACAACAAATCCAAAAAGACAGGAAATAATTCCAACTGTGTACTTTGGCCATAGCAGAGTCAGCAAAAGAAGGAAACATTAAATATCCAGGAGTGAAGTTTAAAAACACACTCACATAACTTGTAATAGATTGAACTATGTCTCCCAAAGAGACTCAGTTACATTCAAACCCTCAATTCCTCAAGGTGTACCCCTATACAGAAATAGGGTTGTTGTAAACATAATTAGCTAAGATGAGGCCAAACTGGGAAAGAGAGGTCCCTTAAACCAATGTGACTGGTGTCCTTGTTAGAGGAGGAAAGGAAGACAGAGATGAGCACACATGAGCACACAGCAGCCACCTGGAGAGGACAAGCATGTGATGACAGGCAGAGATCAGATTGATGCCAATGCAGGGAGGCCCTGGTTCCAAGTTCATGTCTTCTCTGTCAGGGCCCCCAGAAGGAACCAGTCTGGTTGAGCCCTTGACGCCAGGCATCCACCCTCCGGAAGAATGAGACAGCACATTTACATTGCTTTACATTCACTTTAAGGTTTTATTATGTCAGACATAAGACACAAATACAATAATCAACGTATGAAAGAATAAAAATGAAATGTACAAGTACTGAGATGGATGAAAGTGAAGACATTCCATGCCAAAGCTTGTGACGGATCAGCTGAGCATGTTTAAATTTACAGCTGTCAATGTCAGTATAAGAAAAATAGAGAATTTAAGTCAATCACCAATGTTCCACCAAAAGACACTGTGATAGAAGGAGCAAAATTCACCTAAAACAAACAGAAGGAAGCAAATAAAGATTACAGAGGAAACTAATAAAACAGAGAAGAGAAACACAACAGAGGAAATCAATGGAACCAACATCTGCTTCTGTGATATGATCAACAAGATTGATAAACTTGATTGAACCAGGAGTGGGGGAGAAAGGGAGGGAGGGGGAAGAGAAGGAGGGAGGATTTAATTTACCAGAAACAGAAATAGAAAAGGGACATTACAACTGTACTTACAGGAATAAAAAAGATCAAAACAATTATCATATGTCAATAAAGCAGATAACTTTGTAGAAAATTGACAAATTCCTGGAAAGACACTAACTGAAGAAGTAGCAGACAGCGTGAACAGACCTTTAGCTAGTAAAGAGACTGAAGGAATCAGTCCATTGTGAATATCCACAAAGAAACATCTAGGCCAAGATGACATCACATTGAATTTTATCAAACATTTGAAGATGAATTAATAGAAACTCTACATATCTCTTTCAAAAAATCGAAGAGAAGGGAATAGTTGCTAATTCACTATATGAGGCCAATACTACCCTCATACCAAAACCAGACAAGGACTGTGGAAAATGAAAACTACAGACCAGTACAATCTATGAATATTGATAGAAAAATCCTCAATAAAATGCTATCAAGACAAATCCAGCAATATTATAAAAAAAACAATTATCCACCATACTTTTATCATAAAACACAAGATTGGCTTAACATCTGAAAATCACCACATGCAATGCACTACAGTAATAGAAAAAACAGCAAAAAAATCACCTGATACTCTCTACAGACACAGCTGGGTGAGGTCCACGTTTCACAGCTGAGTCCTAAGAACATGGCGGGGCCTGCTGAGCTGGCCGTCAGAGCAGACAAAAGCTGATGGGAACTCTAGAAGGAGAAGGAAGCACAGAGGCAGCAGCCTCCAAAGGTGCACTCTCATTCCCCTGGAGCCCTGATCCTCCAATCCTTGACAGGAAGACCAAGGCCAGACCAGGAAGAGAACCATGCAAATCAGGTGAAGGTAACACTTTATAAGGTTTAGGGGGATTCCAGAAAAGCTACTGACCACTGGGATAGAAGTTATTTTTTTTTCAGTGAAAGATAACAGAATCCAGAAAGATAAAAGAACATATCCGCACTGGAGTACAAAAATAAATTACTATACATGCAAAGAAACAGAAAAATGTATTACATAGTCCAGAGCGAAATGAGATGAAATTATAAAGAATACAAATTATGGAAATTAAACAAAGATATCTAAATAATTGACAGATATGTTCAAGAATCTTCAAGAAGATATGCATTTGGATAAAATGGCAGGTCAAGAGAAAATCTCAGAGCTAAACACTTATAAGAATAAAATGACAAACTATATATAGGAGAATAACAATAAGAATGACCATTGGTTTCTCATCAGGGGAGAAAAACGTGAAAGACAGAAAGAAGACCGCTGAACATTTTATAAACACTGAAAGAAAGAAAATCTGCAGACTTAATATCCTAAAACCAGTGAAAGTATCTTTGAAAACTGATGCAAAGAAGAGAGAGAGAGAGAGAGAGAGAGAGAGAGATTTTCAGATTTAAAGAATCAATAACAAAAACAAAAGCCCTGAAAGAACATGATGTCATATCACTTTAAAAACACATTAAAGGGGGCTGCAGCAGTGGCTCAGCAGTTAAAGTGCTTGCCTTGCATGTGCGAGTTCACAGGTTCAAACCCCAGCACCGCATACACAAAAAGTGTCAGAGCAACAAAAGTCAAGTGAAAACTAAATAAAATTGATTCTCTCTCTCTCTCTCTCACCCTCTCTCTCTATAAAGAAAAAAGAACAACAAACTCAAAACATTAAAGGACGTCCTCTGGGCTTAGCAACTGCAAGTCTCACCTGCTGCTGTTCAGCACACGAACACACACACAGCCCCAGTGATGGCGAGGACCAGGCAACCTGGTGTGGGTGTGGAGACGCAGACAGCCTTGAGGTAACAGGGAAAACACACTTCACATCCACCCGGTACCTGAGCCAGAAGACCAGGCGTCTGAGTGCGCAAGCACCAAAGCTTCGAACCGAACGAGGCATAAACAACACGCATACAAAAATGCATCACCGATTCATTCTGGAACCTACTACAGTTGGAGAAGGGGGAAACTCACATTCACAAGTGAAAAAATCTGTAAAATAACAAAATGTTATAAAAATAGCTGGAAGATGGCTATAAAGAAACTACACAATTTTTTCATAGCTAAAATGTCATACTATAAACCCCCCCCCCCCGCCTGTTATCAAGGCACCTCCCGAGCTTCTTTCCCCGGCTCTAATCTTCCTGGCTCTAATCTTCCTGGCTCTGACCTTCCGGGCTCTAATTTCCCCACAGGCACAAACTATATACCCACTGACCTACTTTCACCACTGTCCCTGGGGCAGTGAACCAATCAGCATCTGCCCTCTGCTCTTAACTACCCCAACCCCCATGAAAATCCCCTATATATGCTCTTGGACACCCGCAATAAGGGGGAACCCATCTCCGACGGTTGATTTTGGTCTTGGTGCGCCGGTTTAATCCTTTCATTGGTGCCGTGACTCGGATGGGGGATAACCTCAACCACTTGAGGACCCCCTCCGCTTGCCCAACCAAAACCTCTCGTCCTCGTCCACCTTCTCGAGCGCTCGCTACCCGGCAACCAACACCGATTATCTCCAAGGTTAGTCATTCCCCAAGAGGTTACCGCCCTCAGCCTGACCACAGCGGGATACATAACCATAATCATCCAGCAGCCCCCTCCCAACGTGGGAGACTACATCCCATCTAGGCCTTCGTGGCCACAAACGACTCCTAGCCCCAAGATTTTACTGCCCTCAGCCTGACCACAGTGAGAAACTCATCCCACCTAGGCCTTCATGGCCACAAATGACTCCTAGAAACCTCATCCACCCTTTAACTCATTAGCTAATGGGACGGAGGTGAAGAACAGAACCCCTCTCCTCCTTCACTCCCTCTGCTCCGAGTTTACTCCTTCACTCCCTCTCCTCCGAGTCCATCTCCGAAAAGCCTGGTGTCAGGTACTCCACGACCTCCGGGCACTTGCTCAGCAGAAGGATCCTCAGGTGACGACCTGATTATCCTTTCTGCCTCTGGGTCCACTGAGCCTTGCGAACGGTTTACCCTTTGGGGACGCCCAAACTGGTCCTCTGTTTGTTCCGTTCCAGTCCGGAGTCACTGTTCCTCCTCGGAGTCACTGTCCCTTCTCCTCCTTCCTTTCCTTGATTTATGGGGGCCTCTTCTTCCCTCCCAAACGACTCCCCTTTAAAATGTTTACTTTCTAATTTGAATCACCTTTCTCTCACACCAGACATAAAACCTAAAACTCTCATCAAATTTTGTACCCAAGATTGGCCCAATTACCTGCTAGACAATCACAATCGATGGCCCACTGAGGGATCCTTAGATCCACAAATTCTTCAAGATTTATTCAATTACTGCAAGCACTCGAAAAAGTGGAAGGAGATCCCCAGGCTTTTTCTCTCCTTCACTCTCACCCCAAACTATGCGCCACTTGCAGCCCCCACCAGGTCCTCCTTGCCTGCAAACCTAAACCTACTGATGGGGCCTTGGGTCCTCTTCCTCGGACCCATGTTACCCTCATCCTCTCCTATTGTCGGGGTAGGAGGGAAAACCATACTCCCAGAAACCTCCCCCTCACCTGTTCCGTAGATGGAGTCCCTTTTTCTCATTCCTTCCTGGTAATACCCCAATGTCCAATGCCACTTCTCAGCAGAGATATCCTTTCAATCTTCAAGGATATCTCTATACAACCTCCATCCTCTCCCACCCCTCACTTCTTGATGGCCCTCCTGACAGAGGACCTTACAATCCCCTCCCCACACAGCCCAAGCCACTTTAACCAGCCTACAACCCATCATACAGGACCTCCTAAAAAAAGGGATATATCCGACCCACTCACTCTCCCTTTAACACCTCTGTATTGGCTGTAAAAAACCCAACTGCACCTACTGGTTAGTATATGATCTCCGCCTCATAAAATTCATAGGCACCTCCATCACTATTTCTAGGCTCATTTCTCATTTGCTCAAAGCCTCCAGACGACCCTCCAAACTTGGAGTCATCCACTGCAAGGCTTATCAAACTGATTCCTCCCCCATTACTATCCGGAACTCCAAGGCCAACTGTGCTGCGCAAGCAACTGCTCTCCAGACACCTGCTCCCTCCTCCTCCTCCATTACTGTGGGAACTCCAAGGCCAACTATGCTGTGCCAGCAGCCCCCCTCCCCTATGCTTGTGCTCACATCCCCCGAGGAATCACACGGACACCCTTTCCACTTCCTCCACTCTTTATTTCACTCCAGTCCCCAAAGCCTTGAGGTCTTCCTCCATTCCTTTTTTCCTCTCTCTAAAGAAGACCGTTTTGCAATGCATTTCTGAACAAATTCCAACACACCTCTATGGCCTAAACCCTTTGCTTCACACCAAGCTTGTGGACATATCCCCACTGCCGACTGGTAGCTTAAACTCCGCCTCTCCCATCTCCTTTCTTGAGCCTATATCTCAAGATGACCAAAACACAGACTAAGGAGGCCTTTACCCCCCTTCTCCTCCTCCTCCTACTCCTTTCCCCTTTTATCCCTGCCTCCTCTCCTTACTACTGCTGACTGCCCTCTAGCGGGCTGCTCAAATACCATCTATCTTTCTCTGCTGCTACAGAACTGTTCCAATATGCCACACACCCCTATATCTGCTTCTTGTATGACCAAACAAAAGATTACTGCACATGGTGGGCAGACACTTACAGAGGATGCCCCTATTGGTCCTGTAAGATCCATGATACATACTTAGGGCAATTAACCCAAAACATGTTTCAATATACGTAATACACACACCTGCGACATCACAATCAAAGGCCCCTGGGACCCTTGCTAGGCCTCCGGCATCTCAGCATCCTTTTACTGCAGTGGATACACTTCCACCCCCTGTGGGTCTTTCCACATTTCTCCTGAATACATCTCTATAGCACACAGATCTCTCAAATGTCCACTGACATCCAGCACTCAGAGCAGGTAGTAATGCAGACACTCCAGAATTCATCTTCCCCCTCTAGCTCCTTTTACTCCTGGCTTCATATATTGTCAGATGTATATTGTCAGACCTTCCTTAATCACTTTCCCAGCTTTCAGTCCAGCCAATTGTTTCCTTTGCCATCTCTAACCCGGCCTTTACTAGCTGCAGTGCCCATCAGGGCTTCTAACTACACCTTTGGTTCCCAGGGACAAGCTCCAGCCCCTCATAAACTAAATTTTAAAAACTGAAAACCCAAAGAGGTTCCTTTTATAAATCAGTCTTGGAGCACTGGTACTGTTTCTCTTGGCAATTTCATTTCGTATTTTTCAACTGCTTTGACTTAAATATTCTCACCTTAAGGTAATTAAAAACATTGGAAGTTTCATCAGGATTGCATCAGAATGCAGATTTAACAAAGGATGAACAAGTAGAAAAAAATCTAAAAGGTTATAAGCATGGACATATACTTTGATATAGAAATTAGAATGAAAGAAATGTTCCTGGGTATGAAGAAATATAATGTCTAAGTAAGTCGCAGAAGGTTTGTGGAAGGTAAATTTCAGAAGCTTGTGTGTTACATTAAATTGAATAACTTTGTGTAAGTTTACAGGCAGGGTAACTCTATCTGACATAAAAGGGTCACCATCATTTAAAAGCCTGACTTATCTGTTTGCTTTGACTGTTTTCCTGATCATTAACACTGTTTCCTAAATGTATATTCAGATAGACTCCAGGAACAATACATGAGAACTTTATAAAATGCTTTTAAGAGACAAAGACATGCCATCACCTACAGGACAGCACTGTTACTGATCCTAATTAAGCAAAAAGGGTAACTATAAAGCTGTAACAATATTTCTACTTTAAGACTGGTGAAACTGGCCTGCTGGATGTTAAATACCAAATCAAGGAGACCAAAGTTAAGACAGTTAAAGGGCTAAGGAAAAATATCAATATTTTGACCCTTGCCCTGTTTGGTCAGCCAAAGCTTAGGGGACAATGGAACTTCGATACAGGCTTAACAACTCTGGGTAAAAAGACCTCCCAATCAGGGGGATCAGGTGACCCTAGGGAACAGGAAGCCAACCAGTGAACACAATGCAAAAAGGATGATCATTCATGGGCAATGTCCCTGATGCTTCCAAGTGAAGCCACTTGTGGTCAGCAAGACCCTGATCTATCCCTAGCAGATGGCACAACTGGTAAAAGAGCCAAAAGGCTTTTCTCAAGTTCCTCAAGAATAACCCTGACAAACTCAGCTGACTGGTAGTGATAGACAGGAATAAGATCAATTTTGATTAAGTTGGTCTTAAAACACCTGGCAGGAGAGTATAACCAAACTCAGTCCTCCATGGACATTTACCAACAAAGGCAATGGCTTTTTTTTCTGAATGCCAGTTTAGAGGGAGTTCCCCTAATCTGATTTGCTCAGAATCCCCTTCTAGGACAAAACAGGTCATTTTCTATCCATGGTGGTCGGACTCTACTTAGCCTCCTCACTCACTGCCTCAGAACTGGGGGCAGGAGGATGAAGTCAGTCTCTGCCATTCAGAGGCTAGAGCAGCAACCAAGAGGCAGTAGAAACATCTGCTGCCTCCCTGGCCTCCCTACAAAGACAAATAACATCTGTCATCTGAGTTTCATTACAGGACCTCCAAATACTCGATCTCCTGATAATGAACAAAGGCTGCTACATCAGTGAAACTGGGCTGATGGAGATGAACATCAGAACTCTCAGACATCTGAATGAGAGGCCTAAGCAGCCTGACCCTTGGCCAGGATGGCTAAACTCCACTCTTGTCATCTGGCTAACCCCCAACCTTACTCCCATATTAATGATAAGACTCATTCTAATGACTGCTCCCTGTCTCTTCAGGTTCACCTGAAGCTGCATCAGTAAGGTTGCTTTAAGTAACATACAACCAAAGGCCCTTGCACCCTTACAACTTCCTCCCACAGAGCCAACACCCAAACCTTCCCCTCCCCACGTTGCCCCATAAACGGCACAAAGTAGCCAGATGGAAATCTACACCCTGTATCACCAAAAAGGTCAAAATGTTAGCCTGGCTGGGGGCATGGCTTCAGTCAAAACACTGAGGCTAAGGGGCAGGGCAAAGGGCAGCTTGCCCATGAAAAAAACAGCCAATCGGGACGCTAACGGACAAGCTCCAATGGATTGATGGATCCACCAGCCAGTCTCTGTAGGACCAACGCCATCATGAACTTCCAGTTAGCCAGCATAACCATCTGCCTGGCAAAGGTCCAACACCATTTTCCCTGCCTTCTGTTCTGGCTGGCCATCACTTCCCATGCCTGCCCTCATTATGGCAGTGCAGGCGAAATTGGCCCAAGAGCCACAAATCTGGTGCTGACATCAGTTCTTGGCTTAAAAGTGCCCTCACATCCATGGCTGTTATCAAACTAAATGATTTGTCAGCAAGGTTGCAGAGCATCTCTAACAGCTCCTTATTCTCCCTCTGGTTTCAATCTCCCCTTCTTACTTGGGTATGGCCAATTTTAGGACCATTATCTATCTTCCTGCTTGCTTACCTCTTCCTACCCTGTATCATAACATTCATTCAAAACCAGGTTGGAAAAAATCACTAATCAAACTTTTAACCAGCTTCTCCTCAGGGACTACCAGCTACGGGCGTCAGAAGACCCCAGCACTTCATCCAGAAACCAGCTCACAACATGCTGACCATGACCGATTCATGAAAAGCATTTCTGAGAACCCTTCACCAAGACGCCTGGCTCATCCCATCCACCTACCATATAGACAACTGATGGAACACAATACAGGATCTATGGTTCCAGGGAACTTTTACAGACCTTAATCCACAAGAAATATTTGCCTTTTTGGCGCTCATATGGGGGTTCTTAACTATATTCCTCTGACCCTCTCCCATTACGCCCCCTTCCAGCAGGAAGTAGCCAGATTGAGCGATGCCCTTTTCCCACATATAAAACAAAAAAGGGAGGAATATAACCCCCCCTCTGTTATCAAGGCACCTTCCGAGCTTCTCTCCCCTGCTCTAATCTTCCTGGCTCTAACCTTCCGGGCTCTAATTTTCCCACAGGCACAAACTGTACACCCACTGACCTACTTTCACCACTGTCCTTGGGGCAGTGAACCAATCAGCATCTGCCCTCTGTTCTTAACTACCCCAACCCCCATGAAAATCCCCTATAAATGCTCTTGTACACCTGCAATAAGGGGGAACCCATCTCTGACGACTGGTTTTGGTCTCCTTTCACATACCATATTTTTAGAAAATAATCTATGGAGCAAAAACATTTTTTTGAAGTGTAATATGTAACATAATCATATGATCAAGTGATAAAACGAAGCATTTGGGTTTCAGTAAGCCAAAACTCACTTTATGGAGGCTATATTTTCCTGATGTTATAACTGCCATAAAAGAGAGGTCTATGAACAAACACCTATTTTACAGGTATCAGTCGACCTGTACGGGACAAGAAGACTGCAGAGCAACATCTCGTGTGGACGTAAACAGAGGAGCATATTCCAGAACATCCCATAGGCCGTTCCTTCCCTGGCACTGACCCCTTGCATGGTCCTGGGAGGGGCACTGCTGTATGTGAAATAAGATATCTTGTATTGTTCTTTTAAAAAATAGTCCCTCAAATTGTATAAGCTACAAGTTCAACAAAAATCTGGATGTGTCTGAAGTAAAGTAAATCACAAACAACTGTGGCTTAATCAAAGGCATCAATAAAATGATATTTATTCCTGAAGTGGCAAACTTTATCAGATATCTGTATCTGTTTGTAAACCTAATGTGTTACACTGGGGGTAACTAAGTAAATTTCTTGCAAGAATCTGAAAAAGAGAGACTGTGCCTGGGAAAGAAATGGTGACACCAGTACTCGATGGATCACCGAGGGGACACGAAAGGCAAGGGAAATGACAAGCAGAATGGTGTCAGATTGTAAAAGATGCTCATGAACCTAGACAGAGCTGGCGCCACATGAGATGGCTGGAAACACCAGAGGGAAGCCACAGCAGTACAAAGTGGTGGACACCACCTGGAAACCGTGAAGGGAGAGGAAGACTTAGATCCGCTAGCAGATGAGTGGCAGTTGGTGGGGAACACACCTGGCAGGTTCTGAATCCACTGGGCAAGACACTGGTCCTCAGTCAAAAAAGCATGAGACGGTCCCAGCCCAAGGTCATTGGAAGATGCAATCAATGGAATCGTACCTGCTCTGGTTCCAGGTTCATCAACACCTATGATGGCTACTGGGCCTCTTAAGTGATTCTGACTCAAAGAATGCCGATAATTTTGTCTTTGTGCCTAACAAATGTCTGTAGATCAATACAACGGAGACAGGGAAAACATGGTGGACTGAGGGAAGACTGCTTTGCCTCGGCTCCAAGAACAGAGGAAAACTCTCCAGGAGAGTGTCATCACTGTGAGGGGTGTTCTGGGGACAATCACAAATGGAGCACAGCTCTCCTTAAGGAAGACTTCTGGAAGAGCAGAGATTTGGTCACAATTAGAGGAACTGAGGGTGACATCACAGCTGGCAGCAGGACTGCCCAGCGTCCCTGACCAGCAAGCGAGTGGGGGTGGAGCCAACTCATAAGAGTGATCCATCAGCCACAGAGAACTGGAGGCTCATAGGGAACCATGAATTTGTTAGAGACCTCCTACTGACATCCACTGCACAAGGGGAGAGCAGTATTTCTCAGCTGCCTGTGTAAGGGAGAAACAGGAGATTTTTTGAAACAAAGGGCTCAGTGGGAACCATTAGGGCTGGTGGGAGTGATTCGGCAGTCTACTCCATAATTGCACCAGGAGCCAGCCACAGTTCAAAGGCTGAACCTGGAAGAGGAGGACAGGACCTGTCCTCACTAAGCACAGGGGGATTCGGTTTGCGGGTCATGGGGGAGCCTCGCCAACCCTGTGCATCCCCACACCCCACCCGGAAGGCTCATGTGATAAACTAAGGAGGGGCGAGAGCGAGTCCTCAGTCCCAGCGTAAAAAGCCTGGATGGACCAGAAGTGTATCCAGCAGAGGCAGCTCTGAAACCATCTCAATCTGATATCTTTACGGAAATCTCTACCCTGAAAACCCAGGGGTCAGAGGACATCCAGCCCCATACTTGAGATTGCATAATTTCAGACTGAGAGACCCTGTTAAGAAAACTTAGGCGGTTAGTTAACATCTCCCCATAATGTGTATCAAACAGACAACCTCAACAGTCAGGCTTCCAAGTTTTCATTAAGAAATTTCTTTTTCTTCTTTTTTCCTCCCTTTCCATTTTTTGATGTGTTCTTGATGGACAACTGGATAAGTTTTCCTGAACACATAAAAATACTTGCTGGGTTTTTTGTTTTATTTTGTTTTGTTCGTTCGTTCGTTGGCACTGTTTCATTTCATTTTTTTCTTTACTTCTCTTTCCTTTTCTTTTCTGTTTTGTTCTTCTCTTTTTTCTCTAGCAAATCCTTCATCTCCTCTATTTCTTCTCTGCTCACACTCGGACGATACAACCTCCTCTCTAACTTCCTCTAACCTTCTCCTCTTCTCCCTGCCTCTAATTGGTCTACACCATGCAACCCCCATTATGAGTGCTGTGTATCCATTATCACTGTGAATGCCAAACTCATTAACTAGTGTATGCTTTGAAGCCTGACATAGCTGATAGTTAAGTTCTATTGTTGCCAAAAGTAATGACTAACACTAACATTCCTTTCATAGGTGGAATTTAACTTGGGGATACAATTGGTACAAAACAACCAATTTCATACCATTTATTTATGCATTGATCATTTGCATTGATGATCTCCTACTACCTCAGGGAGAGCTGAAAAATCTTAGGGGATATTAAGAGAGCATAAGTTAGGGATTGGACTTCTGAAATCAATTTTCCCGACATCACCTCAACTCAAGTAAGGGACTTGACAAAACCTCCAGTCCTACAACAAAGAAAGACCCAAAGAAAAACAAACAGATAGAGATCTCAGGCCAAGAATTCACTTCAATTTAAGGAGTGGAAAGAAGCCTGAACAGATCCCCACCCAGTGTGTGCCCAGGACTCTGGTCCCACCACATCAGGTGCACTGGTCTCCTCCAAGAACCTCACACCCCAGCACCACCCAGCTATAATGCATACCTTCCAGGTTCAGATTTATTGGGCCCATACCATCACCAAAGAGCCCAGATCCCAGTACAGCACATAGATCAGTCCATTTTGGCCTGCTCGTACCTTTGGGTCCCTAGCACCCAGCAGCACGTTCCTTCTGCTTGGTTTTAACAACACAGTGGGCTGCCCACCAACCCCACCAGAAGCCAAGTCTGAGTACTGGAACCTAGATCCAAAAGGTGCAACAAAATAAGTCTCCAGGAAGAAATAGCATCCTGAAGAAAAGGGTCACTAGAGTGGTGGTGTCTGACCCAACACTTGATGTGCAAGGAAGAAGTACCTGGAGACTACTGTAGTGCCCACATAGGGATCTCCAATTCAAAGATCCAGAAGAAGCTCTTCAAAGATGAAGAATCAAACTAGAAGAGGTTCACCTCAAACCCACAAATCTCCTAGCAAGGAGTCCATGGTCAGGGAGCAGGAGGAAAATCTAGTCCAAATTATCAATGATCTGATAACTAAAAGGAACACTGAACTAAAAGAAGAGATAATGAAGGGACTAAGTGAGAAAACTCAAGAGTTGAGAAACAAAATCATTAAAGAAATAGACACACTCAAAGAGGAAGTAACAGAGCTAAAATTTGCAGTCACTGACATGAAAGGGACAATGGAAGAAATTAATAACAGACAAACTTCTGTAGAAAACAAAACCTTGGCTATTGAAGAAAGAACTTCTGAAAATGAGGACAGGCTGTGCAAGTTTCAGGGCATGGATGCCCACCCTCCCCCGCAAAAAACAACTAAAAGAACATAATCAGAATTTTTAAAATGTATGGGATGAAATTAAAAGAAACAAATAAGAGTAATTGGGGTACAAGAAGAAATTGAAACACAAACGAATGGTATGAGGAACATTCTCAAGGAAATTATTAAAGAAAACTTTTCCCATAAAAATAGACTCAGGGGGTTGGAGCAGTGGCTCAGCAGTTACAGCACCTGCCCAGCATCCACGTATACAACTAAGTGTCAGAACAATGAAAGCTATGTGAAAAACTAAATAAAAATTGATTCTCTCCCCACCCCTCACTGTCCTTCTCTCTTTAAAAAAATAAAAATCAATTAGAATTTAAAAAAAATAGAGTCAGATATGCTCCTCCAGGAAGCTTATAGACACCCAAAAGACCTAATAAAATGAGAAACTCACCAAGACACATCATATTCAAATGTGCAAAAGGGAAATCAAAGACAGAATATTAAAAGCAGCAAGGGAGAAATGCCAAATCACATTCAGAGGCAAACCAATAAGAATCACATCTGACTTTTCAGCTCAGACTATGGAAGTAAGAAGGTCATGGAAGGAAAACTTTCAGCCTCTTAATGACTACAACATGCAGCCTAGCATACTATACCCGGCAAAACTCAGCTTCAAACTTGAGGGTGAAATAAGACCTTTTCATGATAAGATCAAATGGGCAGTATTACAGAACAGAAAAACCAGCCTTACAAAAACAAAAACAAAAACAAACCCTCAAAGATACACTCCAGATAGAAGAACAAGCGAACGATACTCAAAACCAAAGGAAATTCAATAAAGGTACACCCAACCAGACAGCACAGAACTAAATAATAAAACACAATGACTATGAACCACATCTACACTTCTACTCTAACACTGAATGTAAATGCTCTAAATGCACCACTCAAAAGATAGAGGCTAGCAGGTTGGATAAAAAAACAAAATCCAACAATATGCTGCTTACAAGAGATCCATCTAAAGCCAATGACATCCAGAGATTAAGGATGAAAGGATGGGGGAAAAAAAAACCCAACCCAACCATGCATACAGCACAAGAAAGCAAGCTGGCACGACAATACTTATATCAAAAAAAGTAGATTTCAAATATAAACTAATCAGAAGAGACAAAGAAGGCCACTACATAGTAGTAAAGGGAACCCTACAACAGGAAAATATAACCATAGTAAATATATATTCTCCAAATAACAATGCTCTCAATTATGTGAATAAATTAGTTCAGGACATAAAACCACTTGTGGACCTCAACACAATAATACTGGGAGACTTCAACACTCCCCTGTCAACAATAGATCATCAAAAATAAAAAAGAAATCAATAAAGAAATCACCAGTCTAAAAAACTCCGTAAATCAAATGGACTTAACAAACATATATATAACATTCCACCCCAAAACAGTGGAATATACCTTTTTCTCAGCAGCACATGAATCTTTCTCCAAAATAGACCATAATATGATTCACAAAGGAAATCTTAGCAAATATAAAGAAGTAAATATTATTCTGTGTATACTATCAGACCATAATGCCATGACCCTAGCAATCAACACCAAAAATCATAACAGAAAACACACATATTCATGGAGGTTGAATAATACCCTATTAAATGAAGAATGGATCCAAGAAGACATGAGAGCAGAAATAAAAAAAATTCTTGGAAGAGAATGAGAATGAATACACAACATATCAAAACCTCTGGGACTGCATGAAAGCATTACATAGGGGAAAATTTATAGCACTGAGTGCCCACATTAAAAATGAGAAGAGATCCCAAATAAATAAGTTTATGTTACACTTCAAAGCCCTACAAAAGGAAGAACACCAAACCCCAAAACCAGCAGAAGACAGGAAATCATTATGATCAGAACTGAAATCAAGGAAATTGAACTAAAAAGCAATAAAAAAATGATGAAACAAAGAGTTAGTACTTTGAAAAAATAAATAAAAGTGATAGACAGACCCCCTAGTCAATTTCACTAATAGAAGGAGATAAATGAAGCAAATCAATAAAATCACCAATGAAAAGGGAGTGATCACCACTGACATCTTGGAAATCCAACAAATTATAAGATCATATTTCACAAAACTATACTCCTCCAAATTAGACAAAAAAGAAGATATAGACAAATTTCGTGACACATACAACTTCCCTAAATTGTCACAGGTCAATATTGAATTCCTAAACAACCCAATAACAGGTACTGAAATCCATATAGCAATTAAAAGTCTACCAAAGAAGAAAAGCCCAGGACCTAATGGTTTCCCTGCTGATTTTTACCACACTTTTGAGGAGGAACTAACACCTCTCCTTATTAAGTTATTCCAAGAAATTGAAAAGGATGGAACTCTCCCAAACACTTTTTATGAAGCAACCATAACTCTGATACCAAAACCTGAAAAGGATACATCAAAAAAAGAAAATTACAGACCAATATCCCTGATGAACTTGGATGCAAAAATCCTCAATAAAGTACTAGCAAACCATACTCAAAAACTTATCAAGAAGATAATTCATTATGATCAAGTGGGCTTCATCCCAGATATGCAGGGCTGGTTGAACATATGCAAAACAATTGATGTAATTCATCACTTAAACAGAATTAAGGACAAAGACCATATGAACATCTCAAGTGATGCAGAAAAGGTCTTTGATAAAATCCAGCACCCTTTTATGCTCAACCTCTAGAGAAGACGGGGATCAAAGGAACCTATTTAAACTATGTAAAGGCATATATGCCAAATCCTCAGCTAGTATAATACTACATAGAGAAAAGATGAAAGCATTTCCACAAAACTCAGGAACAAGACAAGGCTGTCCACTCTTACCACTTTTACTCAATATTGTTCTTGAGATCTTAGAGGAGATAATAATTGGAAGAGAGGAAGTCAAACTCTCCCTTTTTGCTGAGAATATGATCCTTTATCTGGAAGATCATAAAAAAAAAAACTCTTTCATCTCCTGGAATTGACTCTCCCAAAAAAAGAAAAGTCCAGGTCCGGATGGATATACGGCAGAATTCTACCAAGCCTTCACAGAAGAACTAACACCGATCCTCTTCAAGCTCTTCCAGGAAATTGATAGAGAGGGAACACTCCCAAAAACTTTCTATGAAGCAAATATTACACTGATTCCAAAGCCCAACAAAGACACG
>PVKS010015415.1:0-46000 GCA_004027875.1 Aplodontia rufa | reverse complement strand
ACGTGAGGAGCAGAGAGGGACAGACATGTCTCTCTAACAGCCTCGTTTGATCCCTGCACGGACACCAAGAGTTTCCTGGGGAGAAATCTATGTTTCCAACATCTTCAGGCCCCAGGTTGCCTCTCGTAAATGTCCTAGATCTGTTGGTCCGGCTTCCAGCCCTGGTTGGAAATCCTCCTCTGTGATGATCACACTTTGCACTCTTTCCGTCCACCGTGGGCGCTAATGGTGGCTAATGAGTCAGCCGCTGGGTGACTCAGAGCTACCTCCTCCTCAAGAGCTGGAGGAAATGATGCCTCCCTTCCTGAATGTGTCCCTCTGGCCCCTGCAGAAAACTCATGGCCCAGCGCGTTGTGCAAGCAGCGCACTCTGCAGCGCCTGCTGCAGCAGGCCAGCTCTCTTGGGCACACCAGCGGAGTGCTGGCTGTTTCCCACTCTTCAGAATGTTTATGCCTGGGCCTGGACAATGACCACTCCTCTAAGTGAGATGTGCCACAGCCTGTGAGAACGGACTGTGGAGGGAGGAAGGCGTGGCCTGCAGTTAGTGTGCCCCTGCCATGGCCGGGTACAGAGAAGGCCAGGAACCAGGAAGCCACCGACAGTGTGGTGCCGTTCTCAGTGCAGAGGCACTGGGCGGTGCAGGTGTGCCCTTCTCAAGGGAGCTCCACCTGCAAACACAAATAAGCTAGCTGGTCAAGGTTAGTTCAGGGCATCACGCACCCCAGAGAAGATGCTTCTCCAAATACAGGGCATCCCTAGAGAGAGTCCCTTCCCGCGATGCCAAGCATCATGCCAAGTGAGGCTCATTTCCTGGGATCCACCAGGAGCAGGAGCAGCAAAGAGAAGACCCTGGAGCAGAGGCCCCCGTAGGCTTGGGGAAGAGGAAGGAGCAGGGCTGCAGGCCCCGTCTGTCCTGCGTGTGCAGATCAGTGCCACAGTGGCCTGAGCCGCCTCAGCACAGCCACTGCTGAGCCCAGCTGACCAAGGTGCAGACCCAGGAACTAGCAACGGCCTCCTGCTCTTCCCCTCCCATGGGAGCTGCTCAGCGCAGACGTCTGGCCCCACCCCTCCAGGGAGACCATGTCCTCAGCCTCTACATTCACAGGCAGAGGCCAGACCTTCTTTGCTGTGGGGTTCTGAAATACAGACCCGTATCTCTAGGCCCCGGGACTGTGGTCTCCCCTCCCTGCCCCTGACGTTGGTGGATGACCCCCTTCGGAGCCTACGCACTCCCAGGGTCCCCAGCACTAACCGGTAGCCCACTCTTTTCCTCCTGCTTAGGAAACATTGGAACAGCAACTTCTATTTCACCTACTCGGTCACTCTAGTACCTTCACATGGGTAACAAATGACGTGTGGGACGTTCCCTTGAGCTGCATCACAGAAGGGCACTGAGAACAGCTCTTCTAGAAAAAGCAAATGAAGCACAGAGACGTCTGTGACTCTCTGCTGGCTCTGAGGCCCAGGCGCACTGACTGCTGGCCTCTGTCTTCCCGCCTGCAGCAGTGGAGGTGAGATGTGGATGCCTGGGTGGGCCCAAGCCAGCAGCTGCAGGCTCCCTCCCCCATGCCTGCACCCCGGAAAAGCCATTCCCTGCCTTGTGCAGCAGCTTCCCACCCTCAAAGTGGGTCTGCACACTTCCTCCTGGCACCCTTACCTTGGTTCACCTCCTTCCCCCCTCTGAGGGGCTGCAAGGCCCTGCAGGCACCAGTGCTTCCTGCCCTCTCTTCCCATCTCCCCCTCTGCTGATCTCACAGCCACCTGCTTCACTCCCGGGGTTGTGAGGTTGCTTTGAAGCGCATATCCGTTAGGATATAATCGCCATGGTGGCAGGGATTGTGCCTTCTACCATGAATCCGTTAATTCTTATTTTATTACAAAATTAACCCCTGATTAACAATAATTTTGGATAGCATCAAAAATAAACATCATCTGAGAAGACACGATTAGCAGTCACCGGAGGTCAAGTGAGGTGAAGCAGGAGCGGCAGAGCCCTGCCCTTGCCACCGTGGTGACCAAGCCCAGACACTGCGGATGCTTTATTGGTGCCAGGAGACCCTGGCAGCCAAGGCATGATGAAAATACCTACCCTCCCCACTCATGCATCATTTTATAACTTTTAAAGGTCCTCATTTATTACATCTTTGGAGTTCATTGGAACATATTTTTGATCTTTATTTTACAGATAAGAAGATCAAGACTCAGAGATATGAGGTCACTTGGCCAAGTTCACCAGCTGGTGCTAGCAGAGCTGGCACTAAAATCCAGTTTCCTGACTGCAAAGTTAGCGCCCATCTGCCAGAAGAACGCGCTTCCTGTAAGCCGGGAGAGGGAGTGAGGGATGTCTGGAATTGGGCTGGGTGGATGAGGTGGTCTCCACGTCCAAGAGCAGCGCAGGGCAGAGCCGCGGTCAGGGAGGTCACACCTGCATCATCCCAAGGTCACATCAAGGTCACTTCAGTGAACCCACAGGGAGCATCTGTGGAGCAGGGGTGTGTGTTGAGCAGGGCGAGGCCCAGGAAGTCCGACCCGGGCCTGCTTGGGCTCGGGACGCCCATCTCCATAGCCTGCGGCCAGTTGTCACTGCGGTGCTTGCCTTCAGTCAGCATGCCGGACGGTTTCAGAAGGTAAGAAAGCAGTAAGGAGCCAACCGGGGCCCACTTCCTCGCCCACCTGCTCTCAGTGACGGTGGGGTGAGCTGAGCAGATGGTCCATCAGCAGAAGCTCTGCGCAGGGGTCATCATGGTGTTGTGGAAAAGGCGTCTCCACTGGCCTCCGAGGACACTGGGGACCCCCAGGGTTGGGGCAAAGCGCAGTGTGACGGCAAGTGTGGGCTTCCTCTGGGGGCCCTCCCTGATCCACTGCCCATGCTCACACATAGACCTTGCTGTCCCGGGAAGCTCGGTGACTCCCCCACCAGGGGACCTGCTCGAGCCGCTGGCAGTGGAGAAACGGCCACATCTCTTTGCACGGGACCCCAGTGCGCTCTGAATCCACGGGACCCCGAAGCCACTGGCCTTTGCAGGACCACAGCGACAGGTGAAGGGCCTTCATTCCAGTAGTGGGGTGTCTACCAGGAGTAGAACTGGGTGGCAGGGGACATCTAGCCAACAGAGACCCGGGAAAGAAGTGTCATGGAGGAAAGTCACTGGGAACGTTCGTGAAGAAGGCAAAGGCAGGGACCTGAGCCAGTCCCCCTCAGCCCAGCAACATAGTTGGACTGTGTGTGCCTCGGTTTCTTCACAAGTCGAAGGAAAACAGTGAGCGTTTTGGTGAGGACAAAGAGGCCTCAGACAGGAAACACTCTGGGACAGGAACTTGAAACCCCTGTGGGAGTCAGCGCCTAGCGACAACCCTGCGCTGAGGGAGCATTGAATTTTCAGGCTTTCTCAAGCTCTGCAGTGAATTCTGGGGATTCAGGGAAAGAGCATGGATTTTCTGTACGGGCCTCAGTGAGCTCCAAAGCGTAGGCATGGCCTGACCTGTGTGGCTGTCTCTTGCTAAATTATCCAATTACTGGTTCCATCAGGCGTTTCCTGCTTCCTGGCAAATTTCCCATGGGAGTGTGGGAGAGGAGTCAGACCCTGAGCAACCACCACCGACTGCACCCCTGGCACTGCTGCCCTGGGGGCATGAGTGGGCTTGTGGCCCCTGGCCTCTGGGTGCCCATCAGGGCTGCTGGGAAATCTGGGCTTGATCTTTCTCTCCTCAGCTCATCAGAGATGGTTACTGTGTGTCCTTCATGGGGCGTTCTGCACCCCCAGCTTAGCTGCACCTCATTTCTGGGACCCTGGGGCTAAAACGGAAACTGGTGCTCCAGCCTGCAATCCCCTGGCCCTGCACCGGTGCCGTGAGACGGGGTGGATGCGCATCAGCCCTCCAGGGCTGTAAGTACAGTAATAGCCGCGGTTCCAAGCCGATCCTGGCACCCCACACGATGCTTCTCACTCGGCCCCTCTTTTCCTTCATCCATTTCTGAGTAGCTCCTTGGGATATTTGATGGCCACTGTGACAGCTCATAGTTTCTGTTACAGAGAAAGAGAGATGGGCACAAGGAGATTTAGATTTTTAAGTATAACCTTGTCTCTTTCTTGAAGATTTCGAATCTTCTGCCTTATGTGTTGCTTAACAAACTTAGGTAAGGAATTATTGTCAGATGCCTCTTTTCCCATCCTGCATCTGCGTTCACAACGTCCTGGTATATTCCCCAGATCTTGCTTCCCTAGAGCTGGGTCCCACCACCCTTCCCGCAGCCTGCGGTTAGCATTGTATTCCCGCCCACCCCAAACTGGAGACGTTTGGGGCAAACAAACATTTCCCCAAGTTCCAAGGTCCTTTGGACACATTCACTTCCCCACCCCTATGTGAGTAGTTTTCTTCTTTTTTTAAAAAAATCTGCCATCTTAATCTATCACATCAGCAGTTTCCCTTTTCATCTTCTAATTTTACCATTTTCACGGTCTTTTTTGCTGTGCTGAGAGCTACATTTAAACTGTATTTCTACTCAAGTAAAAGGCAGCAAAAGTTATTTTCTAATACAACTCAAGTATAATTAAAATTAAGTACAATACCTATTGCAACAGAAATAATGAAGTGGCATCGCACCAGGAAGCACCAGCTTCCAGCCTGTTTAGGTAGAGTCAGCGTATGAGCCCTGCAAGACAGGGCTCCCCCAAAGCGGGGTGGGCAGAAGTATCCCTCCTTATGCTATGACACCGTGGCAGAAGTGTCCCTCTTTATGCTGGGACATCTTAGGGAAGAATTCCAGACACCAGGCGCCCCCGTCGCTGGTTTATGTTTAAACCTGGTTCCGTGGTGCAGCGTGAGTGGCGACCTGGGTCACGTGGCCCCTCTTACTGCTCCCTCCATCGCCCTCCGTCTCTTCCTCCATGGGTGTCCAGGCTTTGGGGCTCTCTCCTGCCTTCGAAGTCAGCAGGGCTGTGCAAAGGTGCAGTTGAGCTTCACAGAGTGAAACTTCTCTTCCTCCCGTTTTCATTCTCTTGGGATCAGGAGACTAAAGGTACCTCATGGTGACGCCTGTGCCCTACTCAGAGTCAACCACCCCTAACCGCTGCTCCGGCCAGGCCTGCCTGTGTGGCTTGCTGCTTGCTGTCCACAGGCTGGCCTCTTCCCAGTGGGTCTGTGCCTGCTCAGCTGCCCAAGCGCCTCCCGCCGATTCCAGTACAGCCCTGTGCTCCAGCACTCTGGGTCTTCACTGAACCAGGACCCTTTCCATTCACCACATCCGGTCTCTTCAGATCCAGGCGGAATCTTCCAGGCTCAGACCTGCATCCTGTGTGCTCCCTAACCCATGGCCGTGGGCAGTTCTTCTCCTATGGAACAGCGATAGAGCAGCGTCTCCCCTGCAGACATGTTGGGGACGAGGCTGGGCTATGGCAGGGTGGGAGGCTGTGTGGCCATGCAGCCCTCCCGGCTCAGACCTCCCTGCTCTGCAAACATCTTCAAGGTTGGAGAAAAGGCAGCCTCACCAGGAGGACTTTTGGTGACTCATTGCCAGTGTGCCATGAGGCCACCTGATCGTAATTGTGTTTTAATTTTTATAATGTGACCCAGAAGCAGTTCTGCAAGTCAGTTTCATCATGGGCTTACAATACGGAGAAGCCCCTCAGTGGCTGCTCTCTGAACTCCCACCCAGGCAGCCCCACCCTTGGCTCAGCTGTTTCTTCTCTTGGATTTCATTATTTTACAACAGCATCCTGTTGCCCCTTTGGGCTGCAAAACAACACAGGCCAGGGGGCTTCGATGCAGGCAGGGGGCTTCAACGCAGGCTGGGGGCTTCATCACAGGCTGGGGGCTTCAGTGCAGGCATTCACAAGTTCTGAAGGCCAGATTCTTGGGTCAAGGTGCCACCTCATGTGACAACTGGTGGGCCTACTTCCTCCCCAGCTGGCTTGTCTGCCCTCACACACTGAAGGGCTGAGGGTGCTCCTGGGCCTCTTCCACAAGGCCACCCATCCTGTCCTCGAGAGCCCCATCCTGGTGACCTGGTCACCTCCCACAGTCCCTCCTCCTGACACCACTGCCCGAGACAGGGTTCCTGCGTGTGAATTTCAGGGGAATGAAGGCACACACCACAGCACAGTCTTCAGAATCAGCTTTGTCATTTTTCAAATTTATTTGTTGTCATTAACTTTGTGTCATAAAAGATTGAATCTGGCTCTCCTCCATACCCCAGAACACACAGCTCCCTGTCCCTGCAGTTGATTGTCATTTTGCTCAATTCAATATTGAAGATACATATTACTCTGTGTAATTATTATTTCAGTCGTGAAACGCAATATCGCTATGTTTTCTTTCTATTCACATAATTAAAGAAATTAACCGAGCTAATTATTGTCTCTTACTTGGCTTGCTTTTCTGTATCACCCCAAATTATTCCTGTAATTTCCCACAGAAATCTAAATTTCCTCTCAAAGAAGTCGAGCCATCAGATATATATTTTTCTTTTCTCTGCTGATTTGCTGACTTATTATTGCTGCTGAAATTGACACATCTCAGACTGCTCAGTCCTCCTTATCTCTAGCACGGACACCCAGCTAGCACCCAGGGACTCCCTCGCCCCACAGCCTGTGGATTCCCTTTGTCTTCTCCTTCCTCCCTCCCTGATTCCTCAACCAAAACACTCCCCTTTCTTTGATTTATTCCTTTATGGTAGAACTCATTTTTAGCTTTTAAAGCAATAATGGAAATAAATAAGGATAACATTTTTGAGAGCTTAGATATCTAAAAACATTTTTATCCTATTCTAACACTTGATGGATTGGCTACATACCGGATAAGAAGTCCAAAAGTATTTTCCTTAGAACTTAGAAAACATCTTTCTCCACTGTCTTCTGTGTTCTCTTTGAGGAATCCATGCTGTTCTGATTCTCAGTGATTATGTATGGCCTGAATTTGATGTTTTGTTTTTGTACAATTTTAGGATCTTTTTGTCTTGGTTTTGTGTTGTTTTAACAAAATACTGAAATCCGAGCACTTTATAAAGAAAAGATGCTTGCTCATAGTTCTGAAGGTCCCAGAGCATGGTGCCAGCCTCTGCTTGGCTTCTGGTGAGGGTCTCCTGGTGGAAGGGTGTGCATGCAAAAGACCAGGGGACACCTCCTGCCCTTGCAGGAACTGATCCAGCCTGGGGGAGCCTACTCTCTGCTGAGAAACCTTGGCACCTTAATTTCAGCAGGAGCTTTGGTGGGGGCGAGCTGTTGAACCCAGAACCTGCGATGAACAATTTTCAATGCTTATTCCCAATGTATGGGGCACACACAGGGTTTATCTGGTGTCCTGAACTGCACGGCCAGTTCTCCAGGAATCATCTTGACTTGAATCACATGTCCATTTCTTTCTTTGTTTATTTTTTTATTGAGAAATTTATTTGGTGAACAATCATATAAATTTTAACAAAATAATATATAATGTATATAGCTTCTGAAAATTGGATTTGCCCCCCCAATGTCCCACCCTTATCCCTCCCTTCCCCTTCCCACAACATCTGTAAAACAAGTATTAGGTTGTGTAACATTACATGATATCTGGATTTAACACCTGATAATAGACCACCTCTCTTAATGGCCAGGGTCTAGTTCCAGCCTCCACAGATGAGTGAAGACATTCGACCCTTGGTTTTCTTTGTTTAATTTTTAAAACATTTTTGTTGGGCTGGAGCAGTGGCTCAGTGGTTGCAGTGCTTGCCTCACATGTGAGAGGACACAGGTTCAAATCGCAGCACCACGTGCACAGTGAAGTGTTGGAGCAACATAAAGCCACATGAAAAACTACATAAAATTGATTCTTTCTCTCTCTCTCTCACTGTCCCCCTCTCTTTTAGAAAAAAAAATTTTTTGTCTTTTTATTTATTTATGGTACCAGAGGTGCTTAACCACAGAGCCACAGCCCCAGTACTTTGCATTTTTTATTTTGAGACAGGGTCTCACCAAGGAGCTGAGGGCCTCGCTAATTTGCTGAGGCTGGCTTTGAAGTGATCCTCCCGCCACAGCCTCCCAAGCTGCTGGGATTACAGGCGTGCTCCACCGTCCCCGACTCAGGTCCACTCTTTAATTGGGTTGTTGGCATTCTGTGGTGGAGCTATGATTCTGTTTTCCGGGTACTAATCCCTCATGAGAGCTGTAGTCCACAGCACGTCTCCCATTCGGTAGGGAGTGGGTCCTTTCATCCACCAGGTATTCTGATTTGACTTTACCTGTCTTTGTGCAGGATTATGGGTGGAGATGGAGCCAGCACAGCGGGAGTCCCACAGTTTGTACACAGACAGGATAGACGCTGAGCCTCGGGGAACCTCCCAGCCTAAAGCAGGGCTGAGGTAGACCTGGGCCAGCCCACGAGGCACCAATGCCCCCAGCAGGGGCTAAGAATTGTTTAAGCCCCTAGCGCTTTAATCAAGTCATAGACGGGGTACAAGATGTTAGTTTTGCTCCTGCTTTGAGAGATTGGAAACACTGTTCAAGTGCTAAGAAATGCCTAGAGGAGTCCACCAGGAACCCAGAGGCAGCTAACAACCTCTCAGCCAGTTCCCGGACCAACCCCACACCCAGCCTATTACCAGTTAATGCATTTGCAGCCTTTTCATAAAAGATGACCTGGGGCCTCAAGGAGGTACCTCCAGCTCGGCTGGGGCTGGGCTTGCTACTCACACACAGGAGTGAAGCCAGGAGCTGGAGGCTTCGCGGCTGGGCTGGGTTATTGTGGAGAATGGTGCCCTTCAGATGAATGCCAAAGCTTCCTGGGTTGAATTGAAATAAAATCTGGGTCACCAAAGAGGCAGGACTGGGGGAGGAGAGAGGGCTGAAAGGAGGCTTCATGGGAGCTGGCTTGTTAATGAAGCCACAGCTTTCTTGCTCTGTCCGCAGTGCAGGGTCTGTCTCCCAGATGGCCTTCAGGAAGCCCTAGGTAGCATTGCCTGCGGATCATGTTAGCTGGGCTTAATATAGAACCACGGCTCCTTAGGGCCGTGTCAACCAATAAGCTTTTGTAGAGCTAAACAAAGCTTTCCTCCAAAGCCAATGGTTTCGGGTCCCATTGCCACCAACAGATGCCGTCAGCGGTCTGCAGATTCACTGTAGACTGAGCTGTGGCACAGTTTTTAGTGTGTATTTACTGCTCAGACACTTTAAGAGCATTGCTAAGCCCACAATATTTGAAAAGTACCAATGAGAAAATATGGACACCTAGAAACTTATACCTACAAGCAGAGGAAGCGTCTTTTAAATATTGAATGTGGCAGGGAAGGGACAGATGCTGTGTGTGCAGATGAGATGACTCACTCCCCGGGAGCGCGGATCTCAAGGACAAAGGCCAGCGAATGTGGAGGCCTGAGCCTGTGCAGCTACGGGAACAGTGGAGGAGGAGGAGACCAGCCTGAGGTCGGGTGGAAGGACTTCAGGGTTTAGTGGCACTTAGCTTTCTTCTGCTGTGACACCAACACAGAGGAGGAAAGGACTGTTTTGCTCATGGTGGCAGAGGTTCCATTTGGGATCTGCTGGGTGAGGCAGAACAGCATGCCAAAGGGGCAGAAGGGCGTGGTGGAACACAGCTGTCAGCCTGTGGCAGCCGGAGCAGAGAGGCCAGGCCGCAGAAAGGGACAGGGACAGGATGCAGGGCCCAGGAGCACCTCTACAGCTTCCCCAGTAATCATTCAAACTGAAGAAAGGATTGGGGATTGGCTGAGTCACCTGTAGGTTCAATCTCTGATACCAAAAAAAAAAGTCATATCTTCAAAATATGAGGGGGACAGTGCAGATTCAAACCATAATAGTAGGCTCTGGTCCATTATGTAAGATTTACGTCTTTTGTTTCTGTCAAAATTGAAAGATCGTGATGTGGGATAGATGACCTCCGTTTTCAGATCCCCTCCCCCTTCAAGATAGTAAGTTCCTCCCCTGTGTACGCCCACCTCTTTCCGGGGACCCCTTCTGGTACCCACCCATCCTCCTCTGGTGACCATTGCTGACACCCTCTAGCCCTTTCCGGTGACCCTCACTGAACAAGTCTACTCTCTCCCAGTCGCTACCTACTTCCATTTTGTGCCCACCTCCACCTTACTTTAGCCAACTGTGTAGATTGTGCACTGAGCTCCTCCAATCAGAGGGAAGGGCAGCATCATGTCAGGTTAGAGTTAAAAAACCCTGATTTCCTTATTTGGGGTGCATTTTTCCTTTGCCCTTCCACCAAAGTAAATTTTCTTCCTTCCTCACCCACACCTGACCACGTGTTTGATTTCATTTATAACAATTAGATGCTGAGAGTCAGAGGACAGGAGGACAAAGCAAGGAGACTTTGCTGCTGAGGATCTTGTCATAGACATGGATGACTGAATAGAGTCATGGTCATTGAAATCTGCACAAAATCAAAATGAGCAGAGACGTGTGCAGGGTTTCATGGTATCTAAGCAGTAACCCGAAACACTTGGAAAGGTCCTCGGGAGTTGGCATGGGATTAACTGCCTCGAAACTTGACAAGCAGCACCGGCTGAGAACGCGCAGCCCCTCTTTAATGCTTCGAGGCCGCGGCCCAGGCCTATTTTGGCTTGCGAGCTTAAAGCGGTCCCCCTACTTTGGTTTGTGAACAAATGACCTTTTTAAAAGCCTTTGGAACCAAGCTGGCACACGGCTAGAGGAACATCCAGGAATCTGCGGGGTCGATTTCCCCCTTCATTGTGTGTCAGCTGCAAACTCGACACAAGAGCTGTCTCTGTCTTCACAGATGTCGCTGGTGAACTATTTCAGATGTGACGGGCACTGTGTGTTTCTCAGAACGGGCTGCTGGCATCTTAGGAAAAAAGATCCCAAGAGCTCCTAGGCTTGGTGGACGCTGGAACACTGGGCATTACGTTGTGGAGTTAGAGTTCTCTTGAGAGCTGTGGTCCACAATGTGTTCTCCCTTCCACAGGTTTTTCACGCAGGGGATGGGTCCTTTCATCCACACCAGCATTCTGATTTGACTTTACTCTGTCTTTGTGCAGGATTATGGGTGGAGGTGTTGTGAGGCGCAACGGGAGTCTCACAGTTTATACACAGACAAGATAGACGCTGAGCCTTGTGGGGCACCAGGGAAACGGCTGCTGCCTAAGCCAAGTTCATTGCAGGGTTGAGGTGGGCCTGGGCCAGCCCTGTCTGTGACTTGCTCAATGTGGGAGGTGTTTTGTTTTGAAGGAGGAACTTGAAAGTGTCATTAGACGCCCCCCTGGCTTCCCACCGCAGCTGCACATCTGACCCCCAAACCCTCTCCAGTTTCCCTCATCAGGCAGTGGCAGCCAGCTGGCCCTTCCAGGTAGTGAGGAGCACAGTAGGACACTAAGTCAGCCTTTGTCAGGAAGACAAAATACGCCAGTACAGGCAGCCTTGGCTGGGGACCTCCCGGGAGCCTATTAACCTTCTCAGGAGTCCAGAACACTCCAACTCCACCTTTCTTCCTCTCTCCGAACTCAGGGACAGACCTGTACCACAGCTGACATGGCCCTGCCCCACTGTCCCAGCACTCTCCCAGTCTGGCTCTGGGAGGGCTCCCTGGATGCAATTCCTCCGTAGTCAGGCCTGTCCTAGGGTCTGCTTCTCAGACAACCCATAGATCTCTGCGCACAAAAGAGAGCAGGTAATTCTTCTATGAAAATAGAAGAATTAATTATGATAAAATGCTATATTTGGGGGAGATTTTGGTATATCCCTTTCAAAGTCAGTCACAAATAATAGACAAAAATCAAACCATAATGAGATCAATGAATCCATAGTCTATCAAATAGATAATAAAAATTATTTTCTAAATTGATGGAACAAAGAAAGGATTTCTTATCATGACCCAATAAATAAGAAATGTTATGAAATTAGTACTTAAAAAGTAAGAAATATACCCTTTAGAGAAATTTTGGAATAAGGATGTAATCAAAACTAAAACATGACATAAATTGTACCTAGAGAAATCTTCACAAACTTAAATGCTTTCATTAAAAAAAGATTAAAAATAATGAAACTTTATATCAGAGAAAATTAGAGATACAATTAAAATAAACCCAAAGAAATCAGGGAGAAGCAATTAGTGAAGATAAAAATGAGCACAATAGTAATTTAAAAACAATGACAAAAAAAAAAGAATGGCTAAATAAACCCAAGAGCTAATTTGTGAGAATACCAATACCCTAGAAAAACCCCTTGTGAATTTGATTATGCCAAAACTTAAAAATGAAGACTGAAGGAAAAAGAGGCAAAACATGCCTGAGTAGGATGAGGGAAGGAGACAAATATAACCATGAAACAGAAATCAGAAAGAGTGACAGTGTGTCACATTGTGTCTAAGGTTCGACCATGCAGATGTGCAGCGCTTTCCCTGGCATTCCTAATAGGTGAGGTGTAATAGAATCAACAGAAAATATAAGGAGCCACACACAAGTCAGCATGGTAACTGTGCGCGATCGGATATAGCAAGAAGTGCTATAACCTTTAACGAATCTGAAAACCTAGAGGCAACGCTTGACTCCTGGCGCAATGTGAGTCGCCGACTGCCCCAAGATGAGGTCGAGGGCACACAGAGACGAGGCACCGTCGGGGCCTGGAGAGGTATTCGAGTCCACATCTGGAGGATTCCAGCGCTGATCACTGTTCAGCCCTTCAGGTCCAGAGGGCTTCATTGCTTTTTAAATTGTCAACTCAATCACATGAAAATACAAAATATTGGATCAGCCGGTGTAATTTTAGCATCAAGTTCTGGTCAAGATAATTGCTTTAAAAATAGACAATAGTTCAAAAATCTCAACCAATAATATGTATGATTAAAGATACAAAATTGTAAAAAAAAGTACAGTCAATAAAATTCCTTATTATTTCCAAAAGTTAATATGCTATGGGCAGCTTGTATCTAGTCGTGTACAGCAAGGCTGGCTCAATGCCCCGAAACCTACCGACATGACGGAAAACACGAAAACACGGTCCTATCGACAGACACTCAGGACACGTTTAGAAAACCAGCAGTCGCTCTTCGTAAAAACCACGAATGCATGAACAAGGTGTAGCCATTTGACGGTGACTTGAAAACCTACTTGCAAACACTAACAGAAAATGTCCTACCATAAAATGCAAGGCCCTTTCAGTCAACGGCATGAATGTCATGGGATTTTTGCTGTTTACATCATAATCGTACATGATGTTGTATGTTCTAGTAAATTCAGCAATGCAGTAAAAGAATTTGTAAAGCATTGAAAGCAATACTACTATTTGTTTGTACTTTCAATATAATTTTATACCACCCAAACTCAAGGGTTTCTATTTTCCAAGCTACTCTAATGAGAAAAAAGTGACTGGATACGAGGTAAACATACAAACCTCAACAGCTCTTCTCTGCATTAACTGTATTTCTATTGCTCAATAGAAACCTGACATGGAACGGAAAAAATATTTTTTTTACAATAGTTCCAAGAAAGTATTGTAAGAGTCAGGAATGAGTTAACATGAAGATTGGGGTCCCCAATAAAGGAAATTAGAAAACCACGTTGCAGGAAGTGAACTAAGGGCTGGCTGTCCCCGTCTGTTAGGGAGGCTCAACCTACCGTTGCTTAGGGGCTTCAACAGATCTGGAGATGCAAGTCCCAGCCAGGTCACCGGCGTGGTCATGCTGATAAGGGCCTTCTGCCCTGCTGCAGACGGTAGGCCTCACTGAGCCGAGCAGAACCGTGGACGTTCTCTGGGCTTGGAAAGGGGCACTAACTGTGTCACAAGGGCTCTACCCAAAGGCCCAGCCTCCTGACACCAGCGGATCAGAGGTGGGGTGCAGTACAGGGGTTTTAAATGGCTACCCTCACTCTGAACACTGCATACGGGAGGACACATGTGTTGCAACCAGAGAACTCAAAATGTGTGTGTGTGTCTAGTTTTACATCGTGGTTACTACGGTTCCAGTGAAAATCCAGCGGCAGAGAATGTTTCATCCTTAGGTTTTCTTCCTCTTTTTCTTAATGAGCACTCAGGACTTTTGTGATAAAACTGCATTTGCCAGCTTCCTTGGCTTCCCTCGGAACTGAGTTTACAAAGTCAAACGGAACCTGTGGTATCTCTCAATGAAACATGTGAAGACACAAAGCCCAGAAGGTGTTCTGCTGGCCTGGGAGCTGCACAGCGGGGGAGATTTGGGTCTATTTGCCACCCTACTTTCTAAATGGACCTGATATTACTTTATTATATTTCCAAAATTTTAACAAGGTAAAGATAGTGTGGGTCAGAGACCACATCTCATGCATTTCTTGAAATTCTTACAGACCTTCTTATGGCTTCAAAGGGTCTTGTGCACTAGTAGAGCCTAGTGAGGGAAGTGGGTGAACCTGGCTCTGTCCTCGTCTCCACTTTATGCTTCCATTAGAAATGGTGGTTTGCTGGTCTCCCTCCTTTGTGGAGGCTGGACCTATACCCAGGCTCAGGAGTAAAGAAGACAAAGCCATGTATTACACCCACAGAACAAAAATGCAAAATGTTAATATTTACGAGATACAGCTGCAAGATACTTCATAAGGTATTTGAACAAGCTATGCTGCAGACCTGTACAAAACATAGATGTTTAATCCCATTGTCAAATACTTGGAAGAATAACAAGGGATGATAGGAAGGGAGGAGAAGGGGAAATGTTGGAACTGAAATATGGCAAGGTACATTCCAAGCAGTTATAAATGTCACTGTGTATACTATATCCATATATATATAAAATGTTCTTCATAGGTATAAGAATTATGTAACTGTATTTGGGTTTTTAGGAACAATATAGGACCCAGAAGAAAGGCAAGGGATCAGGGGATAGGAGGAGGGAGGTAGAGGAGTGTTGGGGGCTATTGAACAAATTGTATTGATGAATTATGTGCATCTAGGAATAAGTGACAACTAATCCCAACATTATGGAAAACTATAATGCACTAATAAAATACATATATAAAGAAATGGCGGTTTGCTAATTCCTTGCCTTATGTCATTGGGCAAAAATGAGCCCAAAAAGACGACTCAGCAATCAGCCTTTTAGAAAATGCTTGAAACAGGGGTGTGCTTGCTGAAACCCTCGTAAGACCCCCCAGAAAACCTGGTTGGCCTCCGGAGGACCCAGCATTCTCCTGCCCCTCTTCCTGCCTGCTGGCCCTGCTCAGGCTGACTCGCAGCACAGCATCAAGGCTGCAGGCCTTGTGATATGGTAGCAGGACTTCCAGGGCAGCATCAGCAAAACAGGGCGAGAAGCTTGCTGGTGGGCTGCAGTGGGCACCTACAGATAGCAGAGGCAGCTAAGGGGAAAGGCGGTGCTCATGCCTGCCCTGGCACCTGCAAGGACCCACCCTGGGCATTCCCTGGTCATCACGCCTAGAAGCAGATTATCTGAGAGCCAGCAACATGCTCTGAGTGTACTTCCTGTCCCAGAGGCTGAGGACAAGCTGGCCCCTGCCTTCCTCCAGTCTTGAGCTTTGGGTTCTGTGGAGTTCGCAGTGGCAATGCTTTAGAAAACAAGTGTCCGGGGAGAGAAGAGCCCTGCCCCAGTGCAGGGCAGCACAGGGTGTCCCTGGCCTCATCCGAGGAGCTCCTGCCCTGGGTGTAGCACCTAACACGCGGGGTCCACTCAGAGTTGTGCTGTTGAATGCGGCAGGAAGCAACGGGCTTTATTTAAACCTTGTGTTCTGCCTTGGGAAGAATTAATGGCAATTTTTAAAAAATTAAAAAATCTCTCTCCCATCCCTCACTGAGAACATGGGGACTCTATAAAATGTTGTGTGCATGTCAGCTGCTGAAAGACGATCTTGGACGGTCGCCTAGCTCTCAGACTTGCAGGGAAAGGCGTGATCTCAGATTAGCAGGTAACCCGAGAGCTCCTTCCCACACTCACAGGCTCCAGCGGTCCTTCCTGCAGATGTGCCCAGTCCCCAAGGTGAACCGTCAACACTCAGCAGGCCGGCTCCTAGGCGAGAGGCCTGGAGACAACCTGAAACACCTCCGGAAGCCCTGCTCACAGCGAGGTGACAATCTGTGGGGAGGATGGGCACATGGAGCACAGTGTCACTTGTACCCTCTGGATGTGTGTTTCATGAACGCTCCTAAGTCATTCTGCAGGCCAGAGCACATGGGCTGGCAAGGCCATCCCCTGCCCCCACCCCTCCCAGGCTCCAGTGAGTCCAGTCCCCTGCAGCACTTGAGCTTTTGCCTGCTTCCAGTCACAGACATAGCTTGTATTCCAGGGAGGGTCTCAGGAGAGCCCTAAAACAGAACCGTACTTGGTCTTCAGCAGGAAACCTCCCCTCATCCGCCCCTGTTTCAACAGCCCCAGCATGCCCTATTGCAGCCAACGCTCCACCCTGATTGATTCTGTTGCTCTTCCGGTCTCCAAAACCCTGAGTGGATTCTCAAGTAGTGTCTTCCTGGCTTCCCAGAGCAAGAGGACGAAGGACTGAGCTGGTCTGTATCTACCGCAGAGGACTTGGCGTGAGAAAGCGGCTCTGCATTCACTTCGTTAATGAAACAGCTAAAGGTCTCCCTGCCCCACTCTTGCTCACGAGGTCAGACCCTGTGCTAAATGCTCACCTAAGCCACCGAACCCCCCAAAAACCAGACCTCCATGTCCTAAGGATGTCAACCGGGAATCCCACTGCCCCCAGGGACTGAGTTTCCATTTTCTCATTTGCTAGGGGCAGTACGAACTGGCTTTTTAAATTAACTAGCTCTCTCAAAGTTCAATAAATCTCAGCCTGTGCTGCATGCAGTCCCTGCGTGGTCACCCCCAAGGGAAGGTGAGCATATCCAGGCTGGACGTGAAAATCCAGGTGACGTGGGATTCCATTCTGTAAGGCCCTTGAAGGACCGAGAATCCAAGAATCACACACTATCCACAAATAACTGAGCCTTTGTAAAATGCTCCCGCCTCAGAAACACAGAAGAAGCAGAAAGGTTTAGCTGGAAAGCTAGCCAGAGGGAGCCTGCACCTCCTAGCCTCCCGAGGTCAAGCCCGCAGCGGGTGCTACCCTGAAGGGCTTCCAGCCTGACCCTTAGTCACTTTCCGCTGGCCCTCCCTGCTGGCGCATGCTCAGGGGTTCCCTGGCACCTCGGGTGAGAGGGAAGTGAAGTTCTGTTCCTGCATCTGAGAAAGCAGGGTTGTCTCAGGCAGGGCCCCAGCCTCTCTGAAAGCCCCCTTTCCTCTGCATGGTTCCTGTGACCTTGAACTTGCATTTTGTTTCTTGGCCTCTCCTGGGTTTTCAGGATTGTCCTGAGTGTCAGGCCCAGCGTGTAACCTTCGCAGGAAGCCACCGGCCCTCTTTGCCAGCCACATCCCCTGGGTCCCTGCCACAGTGCCACTGGGTCCTGGCAAGAACATCATCCTGGCAAATTCTGAGAATGAGCGAGACCCTCTTGGGAGCCCAGATCCCTGCCAGTAACTGCCCTCCTTATACGATGCTGAGGTCCTCCATTTACGCACGGGTCAGACCCAACGACCATGGTTCCGCGTCTGGACTGTCCACTGTGTGCACTGCTGGAGATTCAGCGGGAACCCTGCTCTGACTGGAATCCTGAGCTTTTCCCAGGCTAGCAGTGTGCTGCAGGGCGATCCTCTCAATGCTGGGCAGCCGCAGGCTCACAGCCTACGTACAGCCCTGTGATCTCCGGGAGCCTGCGGAGTGCGCTGTGTTTTCATATGCCATCACGTGTATGGATGCCTCTCTGTGTATGCAACATGCTCAATGCTTTGCGTTGGTGGATTTTGCCCAACCGCAGGTTCATGTGAGTGTTCTAAGCACAATGAAGGCAGGTGAGGCAGAGCGTGGTCTGGTGGGTCTGGGGCACTTGAATGTATTTCCACGTGTACGTCATGGAGCTCACCTGTTCTCTCTTCCCTCCTGGGATCTGTAAAGGAAAAGGATAGATGGTTTCTCCTGCAGACCTTCGACTGGGCCTGTCCTTGGTGGCCACCTCTTCTGATGATCTTGGAGCCCAGTAGCAGTGCCGTAGGAGGAGACCTGGCAAGCTGCCCATCCTGGCACACCCCGGGAGCCACTGCTGTCCTCAGAAGCCCTGCTCCTCTTCCAAGGTGTGCTGAGCTGCATCTACATGACCTCCTGATGCAGGAAGCCCTGGCTTGGGAACCCATCATGGCCAGCACGGCTGCTTCGCCCTCCTCCGCATTGTGTGTGAGTTCTGTGTGTGTTTTTTTTTCCAGAGGCGGATCTGCAGTGTTCCTCGTGCCTTCAAAGAGGCCTACAATTCTCAAAAGATTAAAGACAGATGTTTACTGGGACTACTTTTCTTGTTCTGCTATCCCATGAGAATCTGATCGTGTTTGCGCCTTCACCACCAAACCCAAACCTGACAAATGCTTCTCTGGGAGGGTCAGGGTGGAGTTTCTGGGCTCTATCGGGCCTTCTGGAGCACCCACAGTTGTAGAGTGGGCATGGCACACCTCCACCTCGATATGATTAATGATTTCCAGTGACTTCTGAGGTTTGTGGGATGATGCTACAAATCATTTTGTTTCTCACAATAGCCCCCTTGATCATCAGCCTCTGTTCCCTGGAGACTTCCCAAGACCTTTCTAAACTGTCCCGACCTGGACTTGCCCTGACCTGGTTTTCTTGAAAGGCCAGGACAAATGCCTCAGAGGGGTCACAACGTCCTAGGAAGGCTGCGTGGGAGAGCTGAGGCTTCCTGTGTGTGAATCATCAGAGGGCAGTGTGGGGTGGCTGAGAGTTGGAGTGCCGCAGCCTAGGAACCTGGACGTGGCCATTCAGTGGGCTTCTGACTGCAGTAGCCGCTCCCCAAATTCCACCCAGTTTCTAAACGCTTCCTGCTCTGATCGACGTGGGCACCACCCTCCTCTCTGTGCAAACCCAAGCGCTGCCACCTCTCCGCTCCCCACCCACTTTCTGTCTTCCGTTTGTTGTCTCTGCTGGGTGTCAAAGCAACATCTCAGACTTGACTCCTGCTCTCCTGCTGCTAATCCGACACTTCTCCGTGTTTTCATCGAGGTACACACCATCCCTGCTTCCGGTTGGTCAAGCCACGGCATCTGGGTTACCTTGAAATCGCTCCCCAACCCTCCACAAGCACCACCCTCCAGGAGCCCTGTCAATCCTGCCCGCGGGCAGCTCTCCCACCTGCCCCTCCTGTCCACCTGCCCAGCCCCTCCAGGCTGCCACCATGCCTAGGCAGAATACCTTGTTCCCGACCTGGCTTCCATGCTCCTCTCTCTCTGACCCTCCCTGCTTCATGCAGACGAGGTGGGCCCTTGCCAGCTTAGAGACTCAGTGGAAGCTTCTCATTGTGTGTGGCACGCAGCCCAAACCTCTGCCCTGCAGGCCCCAGGCCTGTCTCCTCGTCCCCTCCCAGCCTGGCTCGCTGGTCTCGCAGGACCTTCCGAGCACTCAGCCTGCTCCCGACAGAAACAGGAATGGCCCCTCATTCTCATTTTGTCCCCACGGGGGTGGGGGCAAGACCCCTGCAGATCCCTCCACTCTGTCAGGGGAGCAGGAGGATGCCTTCTTTCAAGTTGAGGAACGAACCTGGGAAATCGCTTTCCTCATCTACCCCTTGACACTTGCCACATTAGGCTTCATCCCTTACATCCGCCAAGCGGACCCACAAAAGCCAGAGGCTTTAAGGCATCGTTATTTAAAAAGCTGTGTTTGCAGAGTGAAGGTGGCACCAACCCCTTCTCCTTCGTGTCTCTTTTGTGGCTTTACTGGGCCCACGGAGACCTCGGTTCCACCACTTAATCATTAAAGAGGTCGAATGGATGTTATCAAATTTTCTCTGTTAATATTTGGAATATATAAAATGATGTCCGACAAGACAGAAACATGAGCATGATACTGTAGCTACTTCCAACTTCTGGTCTACAGAAACAAAAAGCAAGTTTTTGAACGAGGATAGTTCTTAGAGGTTTTTATTTTCAGCTCTTGGTTATAAAATCGTTAGGCACTCACAGAAGCAGGGAAGGGTATAAGGAACTGTCGCGTGTCCGCCGCCTAGCTTCCATTACTATAAGCTCTGGGTGGGTCGTGCCCGTGGTGCCGCCCCAGCGTGCCTCTCAAATTATACTATTTTCTACCAAATTCCTAACAGCAAACCATTCCATTTGCAAATACTTTTCCAAAATCTAAGTGCTTTTTAAAAACATAATTGAATCATAAAATCATACCTGAAATTAGTAGTTCCTTAATATTGCAAAGCATTCGGTCATTATCGAACTTTTCAGGATTATCCCAAAATGCTTTGCGGCTGGTTGCTTTGAAGCAGGATTAGTAGGAGCACAACCCACTGGATCAGTGTAATCCTTGAGTCTTTCATCTATGTCTTTCTTCTGTCCTATTCAGTTTGTTGAAGAGATGATAGAAGCCAGGTCATTTTTCCTAAAAAGTTCACTATGGCCTTGACGTTAGCATGTTCTTTTGCCTTCTCAAAACCCAGCGATTAGAGCTGGAGACTTCAGCAAACTCCCTTTCCATCTTTAGCAAGAACGACTCAGGCTTACACATGGAGTCTGAGCGTCTCTTTCTTATTTCATTTTGTTTTCCAATAACCACAGAGTCTTTCTGAGCATGGTGATAAGAGCGTAAAGACAAGGGAAAACTCACCTCCCCTGTGTTTCTGATGGAATGCCCCCTGAAGTGGAACAGTAGGGTGGGACTCAGCAGAGGGCAGCTGGGTGCACAGTGAACCCCCATGGCTGGGCTCCCTTCAGTGTGCCAGTTACCCACAGTTATCCTGCCTCCTGGCCACAGCTGTGGGGAATAGCAACTCCCTGATGCTCTGAAAAAAGGGTGGCCAGTTTCCCCTTGACCCCCTCCTAAGCATTCAGTAAACAACCTTGTCTTCTACCAGCCCAGTGAATCCAGTCCTGTGCTCAACTTCTCCCAGCTGTCACCTTGGGAAAAACAACATCCCTTTTATCTCCTGGCAGTGTTTTGACCCCAGTGTTCAATGTTCAGCCTTTAGGTTTTATTGCTCTGTCCCCTTGAGGAGTCAAACATGATGCAAGCCGTCCTCCTGGGTGAACTGTGGGCGTGTCTCCAACAGAGGTGTTTCTCCATCTGCGTTCTTCATTGGGTGGCAGCTGTGGCTCATTGTTTTACTAAGGTAAGGGACATCCTTGCCAGGTGTCATGGTGACTCAAGAGGCTGAGGCAGGAGGATCACAAGTTCAAAGCCAGCCTCAGCAACTTAACGAGACCCTAAGCAACTTAGCGCAGCCCTGTCTCAAAATAAAATATAAAAAGGGCTGGGGATGTGCCTCAGTGGTTAAGTGCCCCTGGGTTTAATCCCCAGTACCAAAACAGAAAGAAAGAAAAGAAAAGAAAAGGAATGCATTATATTTAGCTTTCTCAGGAGACAAGCATAGGGTAAGGCATTTAGATATTAAACACTAGGAATTAAAAGAAGGAGAAAAACAGACGTGGGGAGTTCCCTGCCCAGCTGGCTTTTTGTGTTGCCTCTCCCCTTCCATCTCTCCACAGTAAGAACTTACTGCAGCCACACAGGAATCCTAGGGGTGTCTGCAACCCAGCTGCATTGCTGGTTAGGCTGGTGATGAGCATGTGGGAATCCTAGGGGTGGGGTGCACATGCTGTGTCTGCAACCCAGCTGCATTGCCGGTTAAGTTGGTGATGTACATGAGAGAACCTTCTCTTAGCTTTTGATTCGTGCTTCAGATATAAGGTTGTATTGTGTTAACTAATACTTACAGAGACTCAGGAAAGCTCTACCATCTTTCCAGAGAAACTCAGGGAGGCATTGAGAAAACACATCATCATGTACTCTGAGTCCATAGAGGGCTACAAAATTTTAAAGGTTAAATTTATCACTCAGATGGCCATCTAGAGGAAGTCACAAAACTTGGCATATGGCCTTGATCAGTCTTTAGATGACATCCCCCAGCTTGCAACCTCTGTCTTTTATAAGATCAGGAAGAGAGGAAAGAAAGGGAACACAGAGACAGAAGAAAGCTGAGGCACTGGTTATGGCCTGCAAGGAGTGAGCTTCTGGGATAACAAAGGAGAGAGATGGAATGAACTCAAGCCACAAAAGGACTGGTTTCCATTGTGGAAAGAGGGACATTACCTGCGGGCATGCCCACAGGCCAAGTGACCACCACCAAGGTCCTGTCCTATCTGTCAAGCAATCACTGGAGGAATAGGTGTCCCCAGGGGCATGGGCCCTCCAGTCCAGAGTTCCCCACACAGGACTCATGGGGCTGGGGTCAGCTTTAATGACTCCTGTCACTCCGATCACCACACGTGAGCCCCGGGTATGCTTCTCCATAGGGAGCCAAAAGGTCAGTTGCCTCTCACACACTGGCCCTCGTTTTTCCATACTTGTCTCTTACCCTGGATCCCCTTCTCTAACACTGTGATGGTGCAAGGAGTGTCTGGTCGGCTCTAACTAGAAACCTGACTCTTCCACTAAGTTGTGCGTGGAACAGGATGATGTTCTCTCATGCATTCCTAATAGTCCCAGATTGCCTTACCCAGAAAGGTGACACACGGTGACCAACAGCGACCAGCGGAAGTGTGCAGCTATGTGGAAGACCTTCCATTAAGAAAAGAAACCGGGGAAGTAAATAATTTATATTTTTAATGATGTTTACATTAAGGTGGTTAAAGTTTCAAAGCTTTATTTTTTAATAGGCAGGCAAGTCTTAGTTATAAAATCTGCAGGTGGGAAATAACTTACTCCCTAGCACCACAGTGCAGGAGGTGACTGGGACAGGTTTACTTCAGGAATATCAGGTGGTGGTGGCCCACCGGGCGGCTGAGCAAGGGCTCTGTCTCCCCAGCATCCCCTTGCACTCCAAGCCCTCATGAGTGACAGGACTAAATGCATGACTCCACAGGGGCTAGGGGCAACAGTGAGATGCCTTGGACTCACGTGGAAGTTTTGGAAGATAGGAAGGTGGAATTCTATGGGCAAGTGGTGAGGGGACCACAGCCTACTGTGCTCATAGGCAGAGCCAGCTAGGAAAAGAGCTGCAGAGAAACCCAAGCTGGGGGCCGGCATGGCAGAGAAGGGGAGTGGACATCACCTTGTAGTGAGCAGGCTGCACAAGATTGGATGTCCCTTGGTGACCACAGGGACACTCCACTGGGTGGTGGCCACTCTAGCCACCATTCAGGTCTACAGCCTTCGGGATAAATGGACATGAAGCACATCAGACAGGGGGGTGCAGTGGAAGTGAAAGGAAAGACAGAGGACCCCAGCCCTGCTCAGGAAACTCAGGCGGAGGAGAGCTGCCAGCTCCCCAGCAGCAGGATTGGAGGTGGCGCTGCACCCCAAGCAGGGTTGGGCCCTGCGGAGAGAGTCCAAGGAACCCTGGACTGCAAAGCACTGTGGGCCAGGGACAGATGGACACAGGGAAAGGTGTCTGAAGCAGGTCGGCCATTCTGCTTCTTGAAAGGGCGGCTTTTGAGTGATTCAGTTTTCCAGGCTGGTGGTCTCAGCCACAGCACCCACTCCACAGAGGCCTGGGAAGCTGGCTGTTGACAATATGTAAGCTGGTGGGGTGTCATCTATTTAGGAAACAGCTGTGCTCAGTGGCCTGTGAGCTTGGAGCTCAAACCAGGTAACTATCACAAAGCCGAGAGACAAAGAAAGAAGATGTGAAAGATGATCTCGGGGTCCCAGCACACCTAAAATTAAAAGTCCCAGAAACCGAAAGAATTGAAGGCAGAAAAAGACAGAAAGATGACATTTTACAGCTCAAGATGGTCACAGGTTTCACATCTGAGGAGCCAGCGCCTGGTAGGGGAATCCAAATCCAGGAGCCGCATCTTCACCAGGTCTCAGGACTGTGCTGGGGAGGTTTCTAAAAGCTCCCGAAACAGCAATGGCTGTCACACGAGTCAGCATCACAGTGGCGCTGGGCGTTAAGAAACCCCTAGACGTTGTGAGGAAAACGTACTTCAGACCAGGAATTTGGACCCAGCCCAGCAATGAGAAGACAATGACGGGGGGCTTTGTAGACAGGAAGGACTGAGAAGCAGACCTTCAGTGGGATGCAGACTTGTTCCCAGATGGCTTTCAGCAAAGTGGACGTCAACACAAGTGGGAGCCCGCACGGTGTAAGTAGCTGCTGGCAGAGCTCACGCAACCCATAGGGAAGCAGAGCCATGTAGTGATTAATAAAGCAAAGAGCACGCTAAGCAATAACAGAGTGGGAGGTTAGGAGAGAGACGGGGAGGTGGGAGCAGGCTAGGATTGGGACCTTTGGAGAGGGAACCGTATGGAAGTTAAGTTCAGGAGTCCATAGACCAGGCAGTTAAGTGGGCGTGTTAAAAATGGAACGATTCCCTCCAAGATGTAAGGCTATGTCAAACACATAAAAAAATGTAGGAATAACCTCTTGAAAAATAATGAATCCAGAAATAACTTCTAAACCTACTACAGAAAACAGTGGACTTGACTGATCCGTCTAACAAAAGGGAAATTATGTAAATCAGAAATCAGGTGCCTGCAGATATAAACTGAGATGGCCTGTGTTCAGCGCGGCACACACCAGACACGGAGGAACAGAAGGGCGCTAAATCCGCTGACTGGACACTTCTGGCGGCACTGCCTGTGTTGGCTGGGAGTGTGGACACCCAGAGCACCCTGGGCAACGGCGCCCTCGCAGGGCAGAGGGCCCAGGAAGGAGACAGCAGGCACTGCAGGGGCCGCTGCGTTGCTCAGCCCTCACGTGTGGAGAACACATCCGCAGCTTTATGATTTTTTTCTATGTCAGGTAGGTTAAGTATGGAGGAACATTGGGGCAGCTGCCTGCCCGGGCCCGGCTGTTCATCCCCCCAGACAGACGCTCCCAGAACCCTTTCTGCCCATAGACAGCACCTGCTGATGCTTGTGGAATTGTTGAGTTCCTTCTTATTACAGAATACCCTTGATAATTGCAAAAAAAAAAATGCTAAAATAAAATAGTTTTTTAGAAAGGAAAACACTCTGCAATGTCATCCAAAAATAACAAAAATAGGAGTTTTTAAATTGTCATTTAAAAGCCCAGTTATGGCACTTCCAGAAGTCTCCATGCTAACTCTTCAGTCTGCACCTCTCGGGTGACTGGGAGGGACTGCAGCTGGAATGAGGTGGGAGGCCTGAGGCAGCTGGTAACGGCTCCAAGGCAGGAGCAACCCTGACAGCCTGCGAATGCCACCTTATTTGGGAAGGGGTCTGTGGATGTGACCACATTAGGGTCTTGAGAAGAGGATATTATTAGAAGCATCCTTATGAGAGAGATTCAGATTGGACAGGAAGGAGCTGCTTTGTAAAGGGGGCAATTGGTCCCAGAAAGACACACAGAAGGGATGGGCGGACAGCGGCAGACTGCAGCAGTGAGGAACAAGGAGGAACCTAGGGTCACTGGCTGCCTTCAGGGGCTGGGAGAGGCAGGCACATTCCCCCCTGGAGCCTGCCAAGGGAGCATGGCCTTGCTGTCCCCAGAACTCCAAGAGGATACGTTGCCACTGCTTTAAGTCACCAAGACTGTAGACTGTCACAGCAGCTAGAGGAAATGAACTCACACCCCTCTGTACCTTCCACACATAAATACGCCCTCTGCAGGAACCCATGTAACTCCTGTCTCTTTGGCAGAGCCTGGACTCCAGGTGAGTGAAATCCAGGCTGTGACTCTGACAGTAACTTTGATTCCCAAAGGACACAAGAGGGTATGTGTTCACTCACCTGCTTTAACCCCAGACTAGCCACCCTCCAGCCACCTCCTGCAGGGGACACGCAGGTTCCAGAACTCTGGTATTCCATTTCACTCTATGTGGGATTTGGGTCATGGCGGCTGGAGTCAAGAGGTGTCACTACACATGCTGGTTAGTGAGAAACTCAGTGATTATTAGAAGGAACGCCTTTCCAGCCTTCTAAATACAAAAATAATTCTCTTTCCATTGCTAGGTTTGAAGTATAATGTTCGTAAGTTTTAAAGATTTTAAATAATTTGTTAATCAAAGGAGAGGGTAAACCAAGGTGCAGCACCAAGAACTAAAGACGGGTAAAGGAGACGAGTTAGGAGCTCACCGAGGTGAGGAGGGGCAGCCGCGTGTGGGGTGCCTTGGTGCCCGGCTCCCGGGCTCCACCTGCAGTGCTCACCTTCTGGGAGGGGTGGGTTACAAGCCGAGTGAGTGGCTCCCGGGGCCGTGCGGCCAGCAGGCCTGCTGTTCTCAGCCGTGAGCCTGCAGACCCTGGTGGGTCTGCAGCGCATCCACGCAGCCCTCCTTTCCTGTCCGCGAGCTCCGGTACTTCAGTGCTGCCATCAGACTGACATGAAATTCTAGGGGAAAGAAGTCTCTGCACATTTACAAAGCCATGAAGCGAAGTGTGTCACCAGTTTGCCAAGGGCCTTTCCTGTGTCTCTGCAACCATGCCATCCCACCCGGGGGGCAGCAGTGCCTTTGCTACGGTGGTGGCTTACCTGCACCCAGCTTGGTCAAAGTCGTGAAAACCCCTCTGTGACAGAGGCCAGCTTGGGGTTGGGACACAGTGAGACGGAGCTGTATTCAAGGCTGTTATTCAGCAGTTTCAATTGTTTTTCTTCGAGGTATATTTTTGCTTTTTTATCCTTCAAATGCAATTAGTCTTTGACTTTAGGGCTTGTTCTGGTGAAATTAGGGTGTGCTGTTCCCATAGCCTGCCTCCTAATCCTCGTTCTGAGCCCCATACCTGGTCACCAGGACAGGAGCACTTCTTAAGGCCCTAAGGCACAAACGTGAGAGTGGTTGTCCATCTCAGGTGATCTTCAGCTTCCTAACATGGAACTGTGGATGGGTTGGGGAGAGCCATCTGGGAACAGCAGAGGGCTTTGTAGACAGTAGCATCTGCAATTGGAGCGCTCATTGCATCCTGCAAACTAACCCAGCCAGCATCATGCACCCTTGACACCCTGACAGCCCCAGCTGGGTCCTGAGCACAGGGACGCTGTGGGAAGCCTGCCGTGGCGGAGAGGAAGCCCTCGGTGGTGTGGGGGTTTCCGACTCAGGAGGGCAGTTTGGTGCATATTCTATCTGGTGCAGTCCCTCCCTGGAACTGAGTGGACTCTTCTGCCACTGCACCTCCTTCTCAGCCACCCAGTGGGCACCAAGCAACTGAGGATTTCACCGTGAACCTGTAGGATGTGTGCTAGGGCCAGCAGCACATTTCAGGCTCAGCCATGGAGCACCATTCACTACCCCAGCAGCACAGATGGACCCTGTGGGTCCTAGAGCCGCCTGCAGGCCAGGGGGAGCCCTCCGCCAAAGGTCACACTGAGCTTTCCAGAGGGATTTTCTCAGGTTGAAGGACCCACTTCTGGGCCCCAGAGGCCTAAAGTTCACGTCCCCTTCACCTTGAGCCCAGCAAGGGCCTCTCTTCCACCTCTGCTGTGTTGGCAAATCTGTTTCACTACCCAACTTCCCAGGTATGGAAACCACGCCATCAACACAGACCATGAAGCACACAGACCAAGGAAAGGTAATCTTGTTCCATGCTACAAGCTTCCAAAATAAACAGGAAGTGGGAAGGCGGGGACCAAGAAGCCTCCGGTGCTCCACCGAGGACCTGTTCTGTTCCCTGCGACTCTGCTTGCTGCCTGCCTAATGCCAAGGGAGTGGTGACCGGCCTGTGCTGTGAGATGGGGAGAAGGACGCCCAGCCTTGCAGAGGTGTGGCCGCTGACCACTTGTGGCGCTGACAGTTCCTAACACCCAGCCCTGAGGGGCAGTGTTTCCATTCTGGGTCCGGCAGTGATTTTTGACTCTGCTCCGTGCTCTCTGGGTGGCTGGATTGGTGACCCTGCCATGCTCCTTGGAGCAGGGCAGGTGGCCTCTTGCTGGCGCTGTGTGATAATCTGGCCTTGCCCTCCCTGTGCTCCCCACCTGCTCCCCGCCACAGTGAGCCTGCACCTGTGGGAGCTGCACTGCAGCAGCCCCGCCAGCATCTTGCCCAGGAAAGAAAGCACAACCTGCTTTTAAGCTAAGAGGGATCTTTTTTCTGAACAAAAGAAAACAAAACATCCTCTTGGCAAGTGGGGACCTTGTTTGTGTGAGATAATTGTTCCTTTTTCTTTTTTCCAACACTTTACTTAAAGGATGTCCACAAATAGGAGGTCACCATTGTATTAAATTGTTTCACCAATATTGTACCCAAGCGGGGACCACAGCCTCAGGAGGCAAAGCTTCCAGCAGAGGGGCCACAGCGCTAACTCGACAGAGCCCTGGGATCTGCAGACAGCGCTGCCTGGCAGGAGAGACCAGGAGAGGGGAGAGCTCCTCATGATGTCAGTCGGGCAAGATGGCAGTATCTGCGTTTCCGTCCCCACCCTGGGTTAGCACAGGCTCCAGAGGGAAAGCGAGGCCTTTCTTTTCCCAGCACATAAATGGCCTTAGGATGGATTCCTTCTTTGAAAAAGCCTGATAACAGATCCCAAGTCCACAATCACGAGGAGTCTCAGTGACAGTTAAGACACTTGGATCTCCCATTCTGCAGTTTTGTGTGCTGTTGCAGTGCCAGCGGGCACCGGGGGGCAGGGGTACTTATCCAGGAGCATTCTCTACAGTGTGACCAGATGACTCTGGGCTACCAGGCTCAGCCAGGGGCCAGAGGTACAGGGCCTTCGCCTGCGCCTCCTCACAGAGGTGGCTCTGGCCCCCAGGAAGCAAGGGTTCACTACCAAGAGCACTGGCACATGCTAGGTCCTAAGTCTTGGAAAATTTATGGAAGTCCTAAGTCATTGGAATTATGCATGGGCTTTGGAACTTGTCAAAGAGACCTACTATGAACTCCAAAGAAAGAAAGATGATTTTGTTGAGAAAAATTACAGTTAAATGTTTGTGCTTTAAAGAGAATGCATGCCCTTCCTTAAGAAGGAGTGTCACCCAGTGCAACGTGCCCCAGCAGCCTACCTGGTGCAGGGCTGGGGCGAGCTGCGGGCTGCAGGTTGGACGGGGCTCACAGAAGCCTTGCTCACGAACTCCTCTACCTAGAGGAGCAATAGCAGAGCGGGTTCTGCCACTGCAGTGACACCCAAAGCCGTTGCTCTCCCAGGATCCTTCTCTTGGGTGTGGTTGCAGCTATGCTTTACAAAAGCATCCACAGGGAAAGAAAATTCACCAAGAACTGCTTTGTCCCAAGTTGTGCTTATTCTGCTGCAACATATCACAGCCGCGCAGGAAGCTGTCCTCGGAATCGCTCTCTCCATCCTCTTGTGCGATGGACAAGACTGCTCTAGGAAATCCCGCCAGCAAATCTGGAACTGCATTTTGCTGTTGGTCCAGCCAAGCCTGTTCCTGACACTCCCCCAATGTTTCCTGCTGTTGGACTCTCCTAATTGCTTTTTCTGTCTTTGGATGAGAGCAGGGACCCCCTAGCCAAATAATACCATATCTGCAAATCTACAGCCAGCGTATGAAGGCCAGCCCACCCCCCGTTGCAGAGCCCACCCTGTGGCCAGCCACCTCAGGGCTGCAGGCAGGCCCAGAAGGCCAGGCCGAGGGCCCGGGTGAGTGTGCTCCACCTTGGTGGCGTGTGGCGTGTCCGCTGACCAGATGGTGGTTGATTAGTGCTGCCGTGCTTCCTTACGTTTGTCTTGCTGGTTTCTCCTGAAGGTAGATGACCCCAGACTTTCAACCTTTCTGTTAATCTGGGTGTGGTGGTGCACACCTGTAATTCCAGTGATTCAGGAGGCTGAGGCAGGAGGATCAGGAGTTCAAGGGCAGCCTCAGCAATTTCGGGAGGCCCTAAGCAACTAGGTGAGACCTGTTTCAAAATAAAAAAAATAAAAAAGGACTGTGGGTAGCTCAGTGATAGAGTGCCCCTGGGTTCAACCTCCAGAACAAGACAAAAAAAGGCTCAAATTTTAACTTTTTCAGCCAGAGCTTGCCTCTCCTCTGAGGTACCTTTATGTAGATCACTAGTCCTCTGACCAACACCTTCCAGGGACTGTCCAGTGCTGAGGGCGGTGCCAAGACACCTTACAGGTCTCCCATGATGGCTGACACATTTTCCTGAATCACAGATCAGGGGAAATGTTGAAGGGGGATCATGTGTACTTATGTGTAAGAGGCAGCCAGAGGGGACAGTCCAGAAGCTGTTCTGTCAGGACCTTTGGATTATAGGAACTGGGGACCTTGGTGTCCCACACTGTACTTTAAAGTAGCCCCCGTCTAGAAATTCCAAGACCTGTGTTCTAAATATTATTCATGACCTAAGACAAAAAAGAGACTAAATAAGACCTTGAAAAATCCTATTTAAAATGTTGAACAACTATTTAGAAGCAAAGACCATGTTCTTAGTGGATGTCATTCTACTGCACTGTGTTCCTAGTGGATGAAAAGAATCTTCCAGCTACCCAGACGTGCAGGGATTCGCTGAACCAGGACACCACAGCCGCTGTAAATGGGAATTCTGGCCTGGGCACCAGCACCCCATGTCCAGTTGGCAAGCAGACCTCTTTCAGACACACCCGCACGCCCGCTGAGTCCACTCACTTCCTGCTGGAAGACTGCAGTGAAAGCCCGGTGGGTCGCTCTGGGGACTCCCTGAAGCACAGGAAGACACCTTCAGTGGCTCTGCCCTGAGTGGGGCAGGCGTGGGAGCTCTGAGTGTCCATGAGGATGTCTGACAAGGGGACTCACACTCAGGGCTCCCGATTCCGTTTTTGACCTGTCCCTCTTCCTGTTAGGCCCAGGAAGACTGCGCATCTGGGATCTCCGGTGGGAAATGCAGGCTTCCCACAGCCTCTCCAGCCTCCGGGCAAGGCAGCTCACGGCTTTTAGAAGGGTGCAGTTTGGCCCCTTTGAGCTGCTCTTGAAGAGCACAATGAAATCTCTGTGTCGCCCTTCGGAGAATAAGAAGGAAAGAAACTGAAATAACAGCAGTGAAGACCTGCTCCTGTAAGCTTTGCTCAGTTTGCCTCTGTGGTGACAGGTACTCCACCTTGCTTATGTTTCTGTATTTTATCCATCTTCATCGGCATAGATGCAGACAGATAGATGATGGGGACTCTGAAGCCACAGACCCTGTCCTCACTGGGGGAAGCGCTCTCTGGCCTCCCCATCTCCCCCTGTAGGCTCTCCCTGGCCTCCCCATCCACTGGGAGAAAGGTGCTCCCCAGCCTCCCTGTCCCCCCCAAGGCACTCCTGGCCTCCCTGTCTACTGGCAGGGTTAGGCTGCAGCAGCAATGGAGGGACTTTTTCCCAGGGCTGGGGGGCACTTAGGGGTTGCAGGACACAGTCCTCTGCTTCTCATGACTGTGGAGGGGGCCATCTGATGGGGATGGCCAACCATGGGCTGAGTTAGAGCCTGAGGTCCAGGCTCCCCTCTCCCATTGTGGCGCTGTCCCCTGGGTGCCATCAGCTCCTCCCTTGGTGCTCACGAGCAGCAAGGGAACAGAGGGCATGTGCTCAGTCTAGTAGGGAAACACTGAAGAGACAATGACACCAGCGGCCATCCAGGGCTGCCAGGCAGAGGCCCGACCGATCTCACTGCGGCAACCCACCATCTAAAGCTTTCTTATGGCCCTCCTCCCTGAACCCATTGCTGTTCATGTGGAAAGGGTGAGTAGAGTCACGTGGTGAAGGTAGCAATCGCGGCAACCGCAAGGGGAGATGTACCACCCAGAGGAGCATGGAGCCTTGGTAAGAACTCAGAAGCGAGTACCCCCATCAGTCCCAGCTTCAGAAGAAACTGGCTACAGAGACGTCCTTGACCAAGGTCACAATCCAGGGCCTGACAGCAGGCATGGCACCTACCAGCTGCCTCCCAACACCATCTCGTTGACGGTGTTCACGGGTTGGACAGAGGGGGTGCAGGTAAGACCTTCAGGTACAAGAACAGCTTACGCAGAGACCCAGGGATGTGGAGCAAGTCCTGTTGGAGGGATTCCTGGGGTGCCAGGCTGCCCAAAGACTCAGGGGTACACAGTGACTCCCGTGTGGCAAACGGGGAGGCCAGCTGGGGGAGACTATGGGACCCGGACAGACAGCAGCTGGGGACATGCATCTTGTCTCAGGCAGGAGCAGGAGGTGAAGGGGAGAGGCCTCATCAAGTGTTGAGGAAATAGAGGTAGAGAGGAGGTAGAGGCTTCCTGCTCATCCCTCCAAATTGCCTTCTCAGCGGCAGGATAAAGCTAACCTACCCATGGTCGCTTTGGTGGCTGCTCCTTTTCTTCAGTAGAGAGGTGCAATCCGTGGGTATGTAAATGACCACTTGGTGTCTTTCTTAATTTCAACCTTGGTCACCTCATTCTACTTCGGATTCAACAAATCTTTTTAGAACCCGTGCAACTTGCTGAAAGTCATGTTTCATTGTGATGTGTGTCGGATTTTGTCTAAACAGAGGAGCGATGAGTCAGATGTGGTTAGTGAGCTTCACCTTGGGGTGTAGATGTGTCACCTTGGGGTGGCAGAAGGTCTCCACTCCAACTGCGAGAGTGCACTTTCCATATTTCTCTTGATGATGTTCTTTGTGAGGTTAACACAAGCAATTGAAAGTGAAATTGGAACGAGCGTACCAAGGGGCTGTTTATTATTTATGAGATGGAAATTGAACTCCTGTGCAGCCATGCCAGCGCAGGCTCACAGGAAGCCTTCCTGACTTCTGCAGACTCGATTCCTGTGACAGGCTGTGATAGGTACCCTCCTATCCTGAGACCTCTCTCCACTGGAGCGAGCCTGCGGACCAGATGTGGGGAGCGGCGCTTGCAAGCACTGTGCATCTGGCCTGCTCTGCCCGCCGCCCAGCGACGGGACCCTGCTCCGAGAGGGCTGCTGGCCTCTCAGCAATGGGCTCTGCTCGGAGAGGACTTCTGCCTCCCTCCCTGCCTTCCCTGGTGCCACAGTGAGCTTGCGGATGTGGCCTGCAGATGCCAATTCCCTTCTTCACCCTCACACCAACAGGAAGCTAAAGTCATGTGACATGCAATTAATGAGATCTCTTGTAAAAAGCTGATCAAAAATTTAAATTTATTTAAATAAATTCTTAAACTAAAAGATATGTCCTAGATATAAAGGGTATTTTGAAACAGTAGCTGGGCTCACGTTTATCTGTCACAAGTAAAGCAGGGCAGAGTGAAAGTCCACGTGTTCCTGCTGGGCTGGAAGGAAAAGGCTGTCACTCTTCTTGCCTTCCGCTTTCACCCTGCGCTGCCATTTCTGAGCAACGCGGTAAAACCCCGCACAGAAGCACGGAGTTAGTACCGGAAAGGTGACAACCAAGCCTGGCTCAGCGTTTCTGGACAGTGCTTGGGCTTCCCAGGTGTCGAGTTAGGCTGCTGACAGCCGGCCTTCGTCTGGGCTGCTGATCGAATACGTCAGACGGGTGGCTCAGGGCTCCACAGGCACAAGCTGGGGACAGGTGCCAGCACAAAGGGGCTTGGGGAGGGCTCTTCCTCGCCCCTTTCCGGCTGGTAGCCCCACTCTCCAGGTTCTACCCTCGTGACCTTGCGACACACTTCCTCCTTCCAACACCTTGCCTTGAGGAGCTGGCAAGGCGTTCAGTTCCGGCAGCCCATGCTGATCCCTGAGCCTGGGAACCCATGCGTTCTTGCTCTCCCTCGCTCCGCATCCCTCTCCCTTCCCGTCAGTTTCGCCCGTGACGCTTTGTTCCTCATGTCATCTGTATTGTTAATTGTTTTGTTTCCCAGCTTGAACTTGATTGAGAGTATTTCTAGAAAGATCTTTAGGGATTTGCTTTCTGAATTAGTTCTGGCTTCTGTAGTTTGTTTTTTGATCTGATTGATGTTAAAGGCATTAATGATCCTTCTAGAAGTGCTCGGAGGACACAGTAGTCATGGCCTGCAGAGACAGAACGGTTACGTAAACCAGCGGCTGTAGACACCTGTTGGCAGGTAGACAGGTACGCCTTGTGTTCTATGCAGTTCGGCTCTTAGGACATCTTCTTTTTATCAGCTAGTTTTGTTTTGTTTTTCTTTGTGAGAGAAAGAGGTGCTTCCCTGTGTCCTGTGCAGAAGCAGTGACGTCATCAGCATGAGCCACCAAGTCACTGCCCCGCTTTGCTTTAGTGACAAAACAAGATGCAGTTTTGAGATAAAGTGGCTGATTCAAAAATATATTCATGGAATTGTTGCTGGGGAATGTCAGCCATGCAGCAGAGACCTGGGACACATGTGATGGCCTTCACTGACTTTCTTTATCAGTTGTGGATAATTTAGAATTTATTTTAATTGGCCATTTATACAGCAACTATGGCAACTCATTTAAACTTTCATTTCCTTGACTACTAGTGAGACTGAAGTGGCTTACTAAGTGCTTCTTTTGAGAATTATTTTTTCCTATTGGATTAGAGGGAATATATTTCAAAAATTTAAGAGATCTTTGCATAATAAACTCCTAGTACCTTCTGGCTTCACTGGAACCTTTATTCCATCTGAAGCTTATTGGATGTTCAGTTGACTCCATTTTTTTCTGCGGGGTCTGTAAAATGAGGGTGTCTCCCCTCGTGAACAGTTGACGCATTGACTGGAGCCATCAGGGTTTTCAATTCAAATTTTCAAGTTGTGCAAGCTCAGAGAGTCATAGAATCAAATCAGGAACCAGAATTCATCAGACACACAAAAGAGTGAGTATACTTCCTTGTGCTCACACTGAACTGAAACCACAGTTTCACATCACATGGAAACTACTTTTTCTTTTTTTAATTATATATTTATTTGTTTATTTTTATTATTAGTTTGACATAGACTTACGTATTGGAGGGAACTGTTGTTACATAATCGTGCATACATGGATATTGATATAGTGAGATTGTAAGTTGAGGTCCATCCTAGACCAGGATCCACCCCCTTCATCCATTCCCCGAGCTCTTGTCTCCTCTGTAATCCCACCATACTATAGTTTGAAATGAACACGTGCACCTATAATAATTGTTGACATTTCTGAGAACCTCTGCCCGTCTGTGTATAGCTAGGCTTCTAATGGGAGTTGAGCATTCCGATACATAGACAACTCAACCCCCTTATCCTTTCCTCCCCTCCCTGCCTCCCTCCCTTCTCACCCCACCTTCCTGGATATGGTTCACCCAGCTTCTGTGGAGTTTTAACTATGGTGAGCTTATTACTTAAACTCAGCTGACGATCATCCTGTCACAGGTTTTACACATATGACAGAAAACATTTGGCCCTTAAGTCTCTGAGTTTGGGATATTTCACTCACAATAATTTTTTCCATTTCCATCCATTTGGCTGCAAAAGAAATGATATTGTTCTCTCTAATAGCAGAGTAGAATCCATGTGTATATATATCACAATTTATGAATCCAGAGAGGGGCATAGGTTGGTTCCATAGTTTAGCTATTATAAACTGAGCTGCTATAAACATTGATGTAGCCGTGTCTCTGTAGAATGCAATTCTAGCTCTTTTGAGAAAATATCCAGGAGTGGGATAGCTGGGCCGTAAGGTGGTTTCAACCCTAGTTTTTTGAGGAGTCTCCACACTGCTTTCCAGAGTGACCGTACCAGGTTGCGGTCCCACCAGCAGTGTGTTTGTGTTCCTTTCTCCCCACAACCCCTTCAGCATCTGTTAACTGTTTCTATTCATCATTTTTGCCACTCTGACTGGAGGGAGATGGAACCTCAGTGAAGTTTCAATTTGCATTTATCTTATTGCTAGTGATGTAGAACATTTTCTCATATATTTGTTAGCTTTCTGGACTTCCTTTGTTGAGAAGTTTGTTTAGTTCCCTAGCCCATTTATTGATTGGATTATTTTGTGGTTTTGGTGTTCAGGGAAACTACGTTTTCAATTACTCAAAGGTCAGACTGAGGAAGGAAGTTCCAGGTTCTAGACCCCTAAGTGAGGAAATGCTTATCAAATGAACCATGTTCCATTTGCCGCTTGGTGTTGACTGCTTCATCTAAACGCTGTTCAATTTCTAAGCTACAAATCATGAGCTAAATTATATTGTACTGGAGAGAGTCTTATTGAGGTGAACCACAAAGTGATCTCAGTTATGGAATTCATTATTTTCTTATGATATGATGCCCTGAGGAAGTCACAGAACTCTCCTGCTAATTACAAGGGTAGAATATAAATGAGTTTTTTAAGGGAAACGTGCCAAAATGTATGTGAATGTTTATATTTGTGCAATGCCATTGAGGACTCTGGTGTGACATCTTCAGCCCATCAATGGAAGAATAAGGTCTAGGACCATTCTCTAAATATTTTGAATTTCACAATCCTAATGAAAATATATATGTATATTTAATTTTGAATCATATTACAATTTAATACATTTTGCAGGGCATATAACACACACTAAAATTTTAAAGCAATTTGATAAAAATAGGTACAACTAGAAATTTTAGTCTTTCCCTTCCTTACCCCAGTGGGGAACCTCAAACACTTGTAAACCCCCTTTTTGGAGTACCCAACTCAGACGGCTTGGGGGGCTTACATGTGCTGTGTGAGGAGTGCAGGAGGGCTGGGCATGCTCTTCTAACTTAGGGGATTCGACGCTCCCTCGGGGTCCTGCTTCCTGTGAATGTCTACTCAGCTCAGAACTGGGCCCCATCAATCAGGCTAACAGTTCCCACACTTGTCAGCTCTACACTTTCAAATATACCAACCACAAAAAATCGAACCCTGGTTTAAGGCTAACATTAAAGTCACATTTGGGCTAACCTAGAATTCCCAGCCTGGCTTTGAGGTCATATCTGAGTGGAAGGGCCAGACTGTTAACTTCCTGCCAATCTCCTATAATCCTGGCTTAGACCTGTGTGTGTTCTAGGAAAGCACCCCCACTGTTCATCAGAATCCTAAAACTATAGCACAAAGGTGTTTGTTTAGGCAGATAACTTTGTCCTCTTGCTCTTGGAATTAGAGGGGGTGGGGGCCAACCCCCAAACTCCTCACACTTGTAAATAACTTTACAGTCCAATACACCGAATTTCTGTAAGATATCTAGCTTGATGTGACCAGAATTCTAAGTGACAATCGAAGCCTGGAGCGTTTGTACTTTAGACGGAGCTGGGAGAGGTAAGTTCATGGACACTGCCTTGTGACTGAGCAGGACGTGGGCTCCATGAGAGCCGATTGGTGATCTGGCTCAGGCTCTGTCATGCGGGTGTGTGCTGACAGCCTCGCACTCCGATGCGCTTCATGTGTGCGTGTCACGCACCTGCACAGGTCCACCCTCTGCGCGCTCCTGCTGGGATGTGCATGTTCTCATCACCTGAAGGACAAGCTCAACCTCAAGGGCTGCCAGTTGGTGTCAGTGCTTGGTGACACTTGCGTCCAGACTGATGCGGTTCTGAGTAGGGCTGTCTGACTGTGGGGGGCTGAGTTAGTCAGGACTCTACTGCCCAAACTAGTTTGGAATGTTTGCTAAATAGATTTTGTGCAAGCACACACATTTTAAAAACAATTGCAGTGTTTGTAATACTTCTGAATCTTGAAAACAATAAGGTGATTTGTTGGATTTTAAAAACTAAATCTTCTATTTGTTCGTTAACTCGCTGAATCCACATTTAAAAGCACCCACTGGCTGAGTGTCCTCAGCGCTACGGAGCTGCACCACATGGCACTGTAATTGTATGACATCACTCACTGCTGTCTCTGCCACCCCCCTTTCTCAGAGGCTATGAACCTCTCCCAGCCTTCATCTCGGTGAAGCAAGACAATCCAGTGTGTTGCTGAGTCCAGCATGGGCTCCAGAACCTTAGACCCCGGGGTCAGGATTGCCCCAGGCAGAACTTACTCCTAAGCATCACTCTGCCAAACAATTTTCTCTCTTTGGGGAATTTTCTGTCCTAGGCTGCTATGGTAAAATACTTACCTACAATTTTACTTAAAAGAGAGAGAAAGAGAAAAGAAATTCTATGAGAAAGTTAAAAATTACTATCTGTTTAGGCTCCCTAGTGATTCCAGACAGGAAGCCTGTTGCTGGCACCTGAAGCTTCCAGGAAGGGATGGACTCTGCAGAACATTCCAGGGGAAGGGGCCGTGGCAGGGCAGCCACAGGCATTTGTGCAACTGTAACATGATTCCTTTTCCCTAGTGTGTAAGAAAACTGGATGGAATTATATTTGGCTTTTTAGAAAGACCATGATCTCAGAACTTGTTATTAATGCGAGCACTCTTGAAATTATGGACCTGACCTCATTTCAATTAGAAAAAAAAAGTTAAACTAAATTGTTGCACAGAATTTGATGCATAGATCAGAAGTCCAGAAAAAGACTGTGCAAAAGAAAGGGGAATTTAGAACAATATTGTAAGCCCTGAAGTTCCTTGGGGGTGTTTGCAACTCCAGAGTTTTGCAAATATGTTCACTTTTCATATTTAAATTTCCCAGAATGGCTTTTCAGTGCACTAAATACTTGTTTTCTTCAAGTTGCGGTGAGCGCCAAGCTAAATGATTTTTGCATTGATTGTCATGGATACATGGTGAATTTCTACAAGGTTCTTACGATCTCAGAGGAGCAGCCATGTAGAACAGACCACACGTCATCGCTTTTATTCAATTAAGCATCCAGCCTTGTATTCATTAGTAGAGTTAATAAAATTAAGAAAAATAAAAATTCCTAATTATCTCTAACTCATCCTGCTTAGTGCAGATTCATTAAGTTAGTGATTTGCAGGTAACGAGGTTTTAGAAGTCAATCAGATATCTGGAATCAAATATCATGAGATATCTAAATTATAATTCAAATCTACAGCCAATATTTTCACAAGGACACATATGCTATTGGAAATAAAACATCCAAAAACAGGCCATCCAATTTTCTTCAGGGAAAATCATCAAAAAAACAGCTAGGTGAAACATTCAGGAGTAGCGTAGTTTCAAGGTGAGGATGGGGACGTTTCTTCTAATGTTTCTAGAAAAAGAAATAAAATACTAGCTTCTCCTCGAGGAAGAAGCATCTTCAAATGCTTTGCTACAGTGTATTTTAATTGCTTTTGAGAGGAATAACAGTCATTCACACAAATACCTCAAAATTCCTTACGAGTCAACTAAAAACAGTCTTAAGAGGTTGACAGAAGAAATGAGAGAGGAACGCAGTGAGAGGCAGAGAACAGCGGAGCAAATGCAGGAGCTGGGGCAGAGGGTGCAGGCTCCTGTCCCCTGTGTTGGGCCCTGCTCTGATGTCATGTATTGATCACTCCATTAAGGCCCTGCGTCCTGATGCAGTCACCTCGCAGGGCCGTGTTTCACCCGTGAATAGGGGGGGCACTGTCTCATGGCCACATCGGCTGTACCATTTCACCAGCCTGCCTGTCCTTGTTGTTTTCTGGTGTCTTGATAGTAACCCTTCTAATGAGTGAGGGCCTCTCTTGTGGGGCCTGGGAAATGTAAGTGAGAAGCCCCCGTGTGGGTTGGCTCTCTGTGGCCACGCCAGGCTGCAGATGGGGGCAAAGCAAGCCTGGCATCTCAGCGAGGGAGGGACTGCACCCAGTGACTATGAAGTCTATTTTTAGCTGGGCTGCATCACAGCTCCCTTCAGAGGCTGCACCCACTGAGAATGATCACTTAGAAGAAGCAGAGCTTCCAAAGACCTGGTGTCTTGAGGGCCTCAGCTGTGGCCGCAGCAGGGGTCCCTTGCCTCCTGCTGTCTTGTGGGCACTGAACAGTCTTCAGAGAATGTTCTCACCCAGTGCCTGAACAAAAAGGAAACAGGCAGAGAAGTCCTGCATGTCATAGCGTGTCCGGTCCCAGCCGGCAGGAACCGGACGGCTCTCTTTCAGTGGTTGACTAGGAATGAAGTAGACCCACTGGCCCCGAGTTCTCCAAGCGCTTCATTTCTCCATTTACTGCAGCTAACGGCCTCCAAGCGCTTTCTTCTCCGCCTTCTCTCTTTTAGAGGCAAGGCCTTAAAACATACATCTCCTCTCACTAGAGGCTTTTACATTTAGAGTCAAGGCTATTCACATTTTCTCTCTTTCGAGTCCCTGTTTCTACCGCCGAGGCTTTTCTTCCTCTCTTACTGCCTGCATATTAGGTTTTCTTCTTCTCTGCCTCTGCTGCTTCTCTGTCTCAGCTTCTTCTGCTGCTCTCCTCTGTCTCTGCCGCCGCTGCTTCTCTGACTAGTGGCTACTACTCTGTCTCCGTATCGCTTCTGCTGCCTGCATGGGAAGGTCTCCTCTTACTAGAGTCAGCTATTTTTCGCTCTCCTAAGCCCGGTATTTATCTGTTACAACAACCAATAGGGATACAGTACAAACGCATTCAACCAATTGTAACAAATGAGCAGCCAAATAGCTTAGTCATGTGGCCGGGCAGTTTGCTAATTACAAGCCAGCTGGGCCTTTTAGAGTTGTTTACCACCAATTCTTTTACAAGCCAGCTGGGCCCTTAACAGAGTTATTTACCACTAATTCTTTTCTCTGGCATCATGTTGGGCTTAGTCTCCAACAATAGTGTAGGTGCAGGGAGGACACTTAATCCTGTTGACTTTGAGCTCACCACCAGGCCAGGCCCAGGGCTTAGTCAACCCTAACTGAAATGCAAGGCCAACCGTACACAGTAGGGCTTCTCTGAGAAGCCCCAGGAGGTGGAGCACAGTTCCCTAGGAAGAACACTGAAAACTGACAGCACCACAACTTTCTTTTAAATATTCGTAAGTTTCAACTCAGGCCATTTTTCAAACCCTTGTGCTTTACAGAAGCATGACCCATAAGGGGTTCTACTCTTGATTTATTAGTTCATTAAATATACACAGGTACCACGTGTAGAAAGAAGACACTGCTAACTGCTATAGACATGCAAAACACAAAATCCAAAAACAACCAAAAACTCTATCAAGGGGGCTGGAGCGGTGGCTCAGTGGTTATGGCACTTGCCTGGCATGTGCAAGTACGTGAATTCAAACCCCAGCACCACGTACACAACGAAACGTCTGAGGAATGAAGATCACATGAAAAACTAAATAAAAATTACTTCTCTTTCTCTCTTTCTCTCACTGTCCCTCTTTCTTCATAATAGTAATAATAATAAAACACACTATCAAGGAACTTAGAACCAGAGGCCATAACTCATGTGTGAGAGAATAATACAAGACAGAAATATAGCTTGTAAAGGAGATTTAGGAGATTGGACACAATGGGAAAAGAAAGATTACTTTCAGCCAGAACTGCCTGGACAGAGCATTTGAGCTGGACTTTCAACAGAGGAGGTCTGAGCTCTGGAGAAGCAGAGGGCAGGTGAGCAGGGAGGAGGGGTGCAACCCCCAGCAGCGCAGCAGGGAGCCCCAGGGTGTGGACAGGAACTGCAGTGATGGAAATGAAACCAGCAGCTGGTTGGGACATGGTCTCTGAAATTCCCAGGCTGCTGAGGAGAAACTTCTTTCAAGCCATTGTTACTTTTAAATATGTTGTGATTGTCATCCTAAAGTAGTTAGTGGATAGTAAGTCAAAGGGCAAAATGTGGGGACCAGAGTGGTGGTTTAGCAGTTACGGTGCTTGCCTGGCATGCATGAGGACTGGATTCGAACCCCAGTGCCATGTACACAATGAAGTATCAGAGCAACAAAAGCCACATGGAAAAACTAAATAAAATTCTCTCTCTCTGTCTGTCCCTCTCTCTCTTTAAAAACAAAAGTCGGGGGGTGGGGCAATATGTTCATGCAAAAGCAGGGAGTTCCTCCTTGCTGGGTCTGTGCAGAACCACCTCTCTTCTTCTAGTGCCTGGCATTGAGGCAAGGGCAGAAGGAATTCCAAGTATGTTTGGCCTTTGAGCTCTATAAATAGGAAGCATGCTATTTATAGGCAGCCTACTTCCAGATACCCTTTGGTGAAAGTGGCTACCTGGGACAGCTATCACAAGTGAATTCTGGGTAGCCCAGCACTGCACAGCTCCTGAACGGAGAGGGTGTTTCCCCAGCAACATTATTATACATCATGGTCAGTTGCTATGATGTTGATAGCCAGGGCCACCTCCAGTACACCATGCGTCCTCAGTCTTTACAGCTGAAAGAAAATGCACTAATATTTTGTGAAAAGATTCACACGGGCACACACACTTATAGAAAACACTCAGTAATTATCAGGCCATGGCCTCATTTGCCTCCCTGGGCCTTCCCCTGAGACATCATAAACGGGCTCGCTGTGTCCTGCCACCTACGCTCAGGCACAGGTGTGCTTTCTTAAAAAACCTTCAGGATGCCGATGCACTTAACCTTAAGCAATACTCTTGCATCATCTGATCCCAGTCTTTAGTCAGACTGCCCCACTGTGGCAATCAAGTCCTGTTGAGATGGCCTGTAAAGAGCCAGACCTTTCATCCGGGGTTTCGTCTCTTATTGAGACTGTGCAGCCCTCTTCTCTGCTTCCCCTAACCATGCCCTCCATTGGTTGTTTACACAGGGTCACCACTGTCTTTCCAGAACACGGCATGTCCCCGTGTGTGCCTCTTTGCTTCCTTGTGTTAGGATTTGCTCCTTTGTGCTACAGGATACATTTTTTAATTGGATGTTGTCAGTTTCTCATAGGTTAACACCTTCCTCGAGCATGTGTGAACAAGCCACAGGCATCTTGTGGGATGATCACAGCCTGTTTAGGGACACGCAGAACTGAATTCTACTGCAGCTGCCACTTCCTTGACATGAAGATTTATATGCATTATTTAGCCTCTCCAAGTCGGTTTCGTTGTGATTCACCAGAGACTTCATGGGGTGCCAAGGAGAGTAAATGAAGAGAGACTGTGAAGGACCTACTTCAATGAGAGCACTTACAACAGGATTGCAAAACCAGCAGCTATTTATAGCATGGACGCCAAGCTCCAGCCACTCTCCTGAACCACCAGTCTGCTTAATAAGCTTATCAAGACTTTTGGTTTACTTCCCACATTTGAAAACATAGATATCTTGCTAATTATGAAAAAGCAGATGGCTATCTTTTGGAAGATAAATAATAGAAGTAGTAATTTATAATAAATCCAACTTAAACCTGATGCATTAAGTGGAAGAACTATTTACATTAGTCTTGATAAGACAGTCTCAGCCAGAATACCCTCCACTGTTTATTTCCATGGGAAGAAATGAAGAATTTGAGCGTTAGATGGTATCTCCCCGCCTCCCTGACACCTGAAGGCACGAGGGACCCCATCCAAGGCACCTGCAGGACCTGGGCAGAACAAAGGCTGTGGCCACTGGGCTCACAGTCTGTCGAAGGCGGTTTCTGGCAAACTTTCCCCCAGGGGCTTTCTGGGATGTCTGGAGTCCTGGATGGCAGGTTGTCACTGCTGCTGCTGCTGCTGCACTGACATCTCCTGGCATGGGGCATGGTGACAGTGATGCTTCACAGCTAATGGTACCACTTCATTTCTTCCATTCACCCTGAAGGTGTGCTGGAGGGAGCCAGGCTTATATAAATGCACACGTCTTTCTGCTATTTGTTGGCATGATTACAATACCATTCTGCTTACCTACCACAGCTTCCAACCTAACTTAATCATTGGCAGTGTGCCAGGAGCTAGGGCAGCTGTGCTCAAGCAGCAGTGCAGGGGCTCCCTTGGAAAGTGCCCCCTCAAACTGAGTGAGCAGACACCTCTGGAAGGCAGACTCAACAATCTGCATATTCTGCATGCACACTGCAGGCTGAGAATCTAGGAGCCAAGCTGGGAGGCCACTCCCCAGAGTTTGTGACCTTGTGCTGGAGTGACACCACTATGCAGTGGACGAGCTGGTATTCTAACTCGGCCTGCTCCACTGGAAGCCTGTGCTGACCCCACCAGGCTACACATCTCCATGTCACCAAGTCTTCACTTCACCAACTGCTATCAATTGTGCCTACTTACGTTCTATTAACAAACCCACAATTTTCAATGCCTTAGGGTGCTGCCTGGTTTCCCTTTCCTCTTCCTTTCTGGCAGAGATTTTCCAGAGTGGGGCACAGGCCACTCTTTCCCTCCAGTCCACAGTGGAGCCTTTACTCCCCATCCCACCCTAGCTCCTGCCTTCCTGCCCACTTTGCAACCAGCCATTCCTTGCCCATCTTTAGTGAATGAATTTCCAGTATCAATTTCTAGCAAGTTAAAAATAAAATTGAAACTAACACTGAGGCTTGGTATCATGCTACAGAATTCTTCAAAAAATTATTTGCACTTATTTCCAATAGCTCTTTCTTATCTACATTTGAAAATAGTTTATGATGTCTCCGGTCATAACTCTGGCAGAGCAGAGTGATGGGACACTGAATTAGTTTAATGGCAGCATATGGAAAAACTATAACGTCCTCCTTCCAGAAACTGAGAAAGAGAATGGATGAAGAGACTGGAAATGAAAAGACCCACATTGAAAAGCCACACACGTAACTGAGGATAACTGTCTCATCTTCACCAAGGACAGGATACAAGGTGGTGTTAAGAAGGTTCTGGTTGTTCACAGTGTCTAAGATATGTGAGGTCCATTTGTAACCCGTGTAGGAGAGAAGGGGATATTTGACTTAGATTCCAGGAGCCTCTAATCAAGTCTTAGGGCAAGCTGTCCTTCTGTGCGGGCTTTTATCTGAGGTCCTGAAAGACGGCAATAGCTATCTGCTCCTCCTGACTGAAATCTTGCTCTAGAAATCTGATATGCTCTGAAACTCTGAAACGCTTGCCTTTGGAAATCCATGGAGGAAAAGGAGAGCTGTAGGAGAGCCCCAACTTTACTTCCTGCAGGAATTCTCAGAGCTCCATCTCCCAACTTGTCACAGCAAACTAGCATTGCTGGGGGCTTTAAACTACAGTCTAGGGCTTTAACTTGGCTGTTTCATATTTCTAATTTTAAAATAGTAGATTGTTTCCATATTTTTAATTTTCCTTTTGGAATCATCTTGTTTCAGTTGTTTCACATTTCACCTTGTTACATTCTTTTCAGGGGGAATGGAAGTACCAGTGTGAAGATCAACAGGTGGGCCTCAACTTGCCATGAGGATGTCCTGACGCACTTACTGTCACCGGGAATGGAAGTACCAGTGTGAAGAGTAACCGGAGGTCCTCAACTTGCCATGAGGATGTCCTGATGCACTTATTGTACGTGGAAAACATCATTGCTGAAATGTGTGCACCTAACCTCTGCCCTGTAGCTGAACCAGCCTACCTCAGACAAGCTCAGAACATAGTGGCCCACAGTAGGGCAAAATCACCTCAGGCAAAAGCCCAGTTTATATTAAAGAACTGAATGTCTCATGTGGTTTACTGAATACTGTTATAAAACACAATGGTTGTATGGGTAAGCTTTCTGACTACTGTGAAAGAAAAAAAAATCTGTCAGGGATAGTCTGCATTCCCAAATAAGATTCAACTCCATTTCCTCCTGGGTAGCTCCATGCAGGCTCTTCCTTCCTGGGCTGTTGGCAGGCAGGCATTTCCAGTCCCTCCATCCCTGTCAATTATTGCTTTGTACAGCCAGCCCTCTCATCTGTGGGTTTTCATCCCTGAACGGTAGGGCATCGATGGCAGAACAGACTTCACAGGATCCTGAAGGGTGGAGTTCCAGCTGAACAGACCTCCTAGGATCCAAGAGGAGGGGGATTCTGGAAGGAGGGGATTCCAGCTGAACACACCTCGCAGGGTCCTAGAGGTGGGGGATTCCAGATGAACAGATCTTGTGGGTCATGGGGGGAGGGGGGTTCTGGCTAAAGACCTCCAGGTGTCCTGAGGAGGAGGTTCTGCCTGAACACTTCACAGGGGCCCTGGGGGAGGGGGATTTCCTGGCTGAAAACCTGGTAGGATCTGGGGAAGGAGGAGGTTCTGATTGAACACATCTCTCAGGGTCCTGGGGGTGGGGGTTCTGGCTGAAGACCTCGCAGGGTCCTGGGGGTGTTGTGGCTGAAGACCTCGCAGGGTCCTGGGGGGGTTGTGGCTGAAGACCTCGCAGGGTCCTGGGGGGGGGGGGTTTCTGGTGAACAGATCTCGCGAGCCGGTGGCTGTGGGGCGGTGACCTGACCGGCGTGGACTCTCCCACCGCGACTGGGTATTCTGGCGGCAGGTTTGCGGGCTCCGGGGCCGGCAGGGCCGGCATGGACCAGGCTCTCTGCTGCTGCTCCCACGCGGCCAGGCGCTGCGTGCCGCACGGTCGGGG
>PVKS010015414.1:0-46020 GCA_004027875.1 Aplodontia rufa | reverse complement strand
AATGTCTCCACTCATCTGTGGAGGTTGGAACTAGACTCTGGCTATTCAGAAAGGTGGTCTATTATCATGTGTTAAATCCAGATAAGGTGTAAGGTTATACAGCCTAATACTTTTTTAGTGATATTGTGGGTAAGGGAAGGGTGGGATACGGGTGGGAAATTGGGGGGGCATTCCTGGGGGTAAATCTAGTATCCAGAAATTATACACATTTTATACTACTTTGTTAAAAATTTGTATGGTTGTTCAAAAAAAAAAAAAAACAGTGCCAATAGGAAAAAAAATTCCAGGCGTTGCTAAAGGAAATCTATTTTGGGCCTCTTGGATTCCTCAGAACCGAGCACTCCAGGATGAGAAAAGTCACCCTTATGATATGAAAGATGATAATATTTTGGAATAGGAAGCTAAACACAAGAGAAGCTAAGTGCAGAGGGCTGAAAATATCTTCAGCATTTTCTAATATATTTTAGGCTTATTACTTTTCAACACCTGTCCAGACGGAGGAAAAGATTGAGGTTATGACCCAGGTTGTAAAAGCAGACGAGAGGTAGGACACGGTGATGATGGGGGATTTCTACTGTGCTGATGGAGCTTGATTCCTCCAAGCTAAAAGCAGAAGCCTGATAAATTCTCAACTTACCTGGCTGGTAAGTTCCCTCCCAAAAGGAACAAAAACTCATGAGAGGAACTTCTATCTGATTGAATTATGAAAAACAAGTGAAAGCAAAGCTGGTTAATGGAACGGAAAGACAGGAAAGGCAAAGAGGAAAAGGGCAAGCCTTGCTTCTGTGTCCCCCTACATGTCAGATATCGCTCAAGGCACTCAACGCTTATCATCTCATTTATTCCCCGGTGACTCTGGGAGGGAGTGCCTGAGCATCTCCACTTAGCCTCAGAGAGAATAAGCAGCTGGCCTTTGGTCACTTAGCTGCACTTTTGAGAGGCTGCAGGCTTCTAGCAAAGGCCTGACCCTTCCACTATCACTCTGTTTTCATGAGAACTGTATCCTCTGACGATTGTCAGTCATTCAAACTACACGTGGAAAAGCATCTCAGAAAGTACAGTAAATGTGAGGCATGATTTCAACTAAAAATAGAGAAAACTTTAAAAGGTTTGGGTGACTAGTGATGTCCACAAAAATCCACCCTGGGTACAGCTGCAATGATCAGCTAGGATGCTGATCAGACTCTTGAGGAATTCAACTCAGATTTTAGAAAGGACAAAGGACAAGAACAAAAACTCACAATTCAGGGGTAATATGCAAGTGAGATTACACTAAGAGGCCGGAATGCTAAACTTTAAGGGGAACTAAGGGTTGTGAAAATCAGGGGTGCAGGCTTGGGGTGTGGGTCAAAGCAGAAGTAGAATGAGAAAGGCAAAGCAGGAGATGATAAAATGTTAAGAGGAAACTGGGAGAAAACCAAACGGTTCCACTCCTATTTTACTTCCATTGTCTCCATTAATGAGCATATCTGTAGCCTGAAATGTTAGCTCAAACTTTGCCAGAAGGCTCTTAAAATCCAGTTAATTGGATTAAGTGAGTTTCAGCTTCTTGGCCTAACCTAATGAAATGCCTGAGAAAATTGTGCAGAAAGACTACAGGGCTACATTAACCTGTGACACTGAAGAATAGCACAGGCTCCAAAAAGGTGGAATTATGCACATGATACCTTGATTTTCAAGTCTACAAACCACAGTCTGGCAAGCCTGCTGTTGGCCGGGACAGAGGAGGAAGCAGCAAAGATTCACTAACGTAAGCCATGCGGGGCTCATCTCATTTATCAACAGAGTTCTTCTTCCAGCAGACCAGTGGAGGGCTGGAGACAAACAACATTAACAGACTTTGAGATCTTTGGATGTGAGAAGGAAATTTGGGGCTGGATTATAATAAATCAGTGAAGGGCACTGATAACAGGTAAGGGACATATCAAGGAAATGCTGCTCATGAAACCACATCATCCTAGAGATCTTCAGGAGGTTTCAAGCACAGTGCTACTCTGTTAAAAATTTATCTTTTATTTGATATGAGCCAAGCTGGCCTTTTAAAGTTCCCTCTAAGACTGAGACTGGAAACCAGATGTGGGGTTCAAAAGGAACTGAATGAGTTATAACAAGGAAATAGGAAACATGCAACACTGTTAATATTTCACACTTAGATTACCAGATTCATAGGTACCCATGTCCATATAGTGACACTTACAGGGTATAACCTCAGATCATGTTAAATCAAAACAAGTCCAGAGTAGGAAAGAGCTGCTCCAACCTTGACCATGACCCTTGGTTGCATTAATAAAATATCTGTTCTGGATCACCAGAGATAACAGCCTCTCTACTTGCTCAGGTTAGAGGTGCCTCCTAAAGGGTATTCAGTTCAGGGTATACACTCCGAACAGGATAGTGACAATTGGGAACATTGGAAATAGGGGACAGTTACAGGACCTGAAAAGGGTTTCCTGGAGAAGAATACACAGAATGGTGTTTCCTCCAGACAGTTTGAGAAGGCAGACCAGGACTATGGAAGTAGAATTTGAGCTAATTGTCAGGAGGAACATTCTAAGAATTATAGATGCTCAGCCAAAAAAAAAAAAAAAAAAAAAAATCAAGTGCCCACAAAGCTGTGGCTTTACACTCGTTCTCCTCAGATACAGGTTGGACAACCACTTGTGAGGAAGAAGAGGACACAGGAGATTCTTGCCTTTGGTTACAACTTCCCATGGCTCGACATGTCTATTCTTCTTGAATACTGCTTTGGATGGAGAGATTATACCTAATGATAATTGCCTAAGCATTTGCATAAAAAGTCATGGAATATTACTCCCATTTACTAGCTTTCTACAGATCTTAGGTAATTGCTCTAAATCTCTTCAGAGTTTGGAGCTCTCTCTTGGATTTAGGCTAAGATGAATTCCACATTCCATTCCCTGATATAACAATCTAATTCAGTCTACCATAACCTCATACCCAAATTACAGCAATTTTTACTTGAATGGGACGTCCCAGCCTTTGGTCTTAGGTTGCTTCCAATATATTCTTCACTCTGGACACAGTATTCGTTCTAAAACACATAACTAATCAAGTCATCACCATCCTTAAATCCTGTAGTGACTTGGTTTCTTCAATAAATCCAGGCTATACTAAGGTTGGGAGAGGAGAGAAGGGGAGCAATGGGCTGCTCTCTCATCAAGCAGAATTAAAAGGCTTAACCACCAAATTCAATGCTTGGATCTTGACTGGATACTGATCTATATAAAACAACTCCAGACTTTCTTATGCATCATAATAAAAATCCTTTGTTTCGTTTCTTAGACTTCCCAACGCCCATCTTCCTTTTCCTTTCCCTACAAACAATCTAAAGCAAATGTTATCTGTTTTTATAACCAAAGAAACAGACTGGAAGCACTCAACTGACTTGTCTGTCTGATCATGTGCGAGAGTAGTGTAATAATGGGTCACCATCCGCACAGGCCACTGCTCTCCAGCATTCTCCTTTTATGGAGAAGCAGTATAGTCGATTCTTGATTATCTGCTAATAGATGAAGCGGAAGAAAATGCCATTCATCAATGGATAGTTTACATATATCTAGCACTGTGGTAGCAATGTCTTAAAACTGCTCTGAAAAGTCTAAGAAAAAGAAGGAGCTAGGACGAAGTCTTTGAGAAATGCTTGGGGGATTGAATGGTGGCCTGAGACCCTTACATTCTCTTTCCTTTGACAATTGTTTCTAAAATACATCTTTCAAATAACTTTTCCAAAACTAACAGTTTCACAGGCCCTCACCCACAAACAAATTTGAAGTTGGGATTCTCTCTCTGCAGGTGGCTGAAATGATATTTAAATTCTGGAGCTGTAGGACACCATGCCCTTAGGCCTAAGCAGCAAAAGAAAACCTGAAGAGGGAGAGAGAGAATAAAGCAGATCGCTCAAGCTAAGTTGGAAAGGGAAGCCTCAGAACTTTCCAAGCCTTGTGGTTGTTGCTGAGGCCTGGCTGCCTTTCACCTCTTGGAGTTCTTCAAACACACTTCTATTCTTGTAATAAATCTTCCTTTTTGACAATAGAAAGAGAAAACAAAAGAAAAACCATAATGAGACCTGGTCATTATCTGACCATCCTTTAAGTTCTTACTACTTTTATGAAAACTTCCCTGATCACATCAGCTCGAGTGATGGTATCTTCTCAATTCCTGTAAGTGTTCATTATCTCCTCCACTCACCTAACTCTTCTTATCTGTCATGCTTGCATTATGAACTGCAGTCACATGCTTCCTCCAAGTAGATTACATATAATTTGAAACCATGATTTTTGTACTCCTTAATGTTTCCCACTGCACTAAGCAAAGCATTAAGTAGAGAGAGCCTCAACAAATATTTGTTAATTTGATGAGGTCGGTCTCTGCTCAGTAGCTCAAGTTTACCTAAGAGTTGAGCCATTAATACTATGGCTTTGATAAAATAGAGACTGAACACATGGAAAATAAAAAAGTGAGATACTTAAAGCGACACTGGGAGAGCTGGGCACATGGTGCATGCTAATAATCCCAATTACTGAGGGGGCTAAAGCAGGAGGATCACAATTTTAACCTGGGAATGTAGCTTAGTAGTAGAGCGCTTGCCAAGCATATGTGAGATTCTGGGTTCAATCATCAGCCCTGCAAATAAATAACTAATAACACTAGGGGGAATTCTAGATTACATACCGATGTAGAAACAGTTTTAAAAGACCCTCCCCAAAGAGTGTGCAAACCAGGATTAGCTTCCTCAAGAAGTTAGAGTGCCTGCTTAACAAATGTCATCAATTGCTGACTCACTGATGCATGCTGTATAATTTGCCTGTTCAGTTGCCTAAATTCCATGTGTTGACAATTATTTATGCTGAGGCTTTCCACGTTTACATCACCCAGAAAAATAAAGAACTTGTTGTACAAGTACAGGTTTGGGGAAGTGACCTCGCAGGCACTATTGTGAAAAGGATCTGGGTACTTTAAATTTTTATTTCTAGCTTAATATGAACAGAAGGCTTGCTTTAATTTCCTAAACAGGCTAATTCAATCTTAGAGCAAGTTAAACAAAGAATCACATTAAGTTGGGATTTTTGTACTTTAAAAGGCCAGTCTCTTGCATGGTATTGGACTGTGCCTATCAAGTCGTTCAGGGTTTCCTTTGACCATTAGAGACTCCTGACACAGTCCACTCCATGTAGCACGGCTCGATGGCTAGTAAGTACCCTTGCTTTTAAAAAGGTTGCTCTTCTATCTGCTTCCCTGGCATTTTTCCCTGTTAGGCTTAATTCTGTTAATTGAGCCACAGAGACCAAGTCTCACTGTCCTCATATCACAGTGGAAAAGCAGCCATCACGTCCAGCACAAGTCCCTAGTCTAGCCTTAACCTCTCTCCACTTCGCCTAACCCACTCTCTAAGCCATAGGTTTTCCAGATCCTTCAATGTTCTGCTTTCCCTTCTTGGGAAGCTCTATTGTATGAAGAAACTAAGGCCTCAAAAGACAATTTGCTGAAAGTCATATCATCAAACATATCAGAGCTCAAATTTGTATTCAGCTGCAATGAATCCACTCATGGTGTAACAACTTCTCTTTAGTGGGAACAGTGTCGTACTACAAAATAACAGGGAGGGCAGGGTGCTCAGAGTAGGACATGGTGAGCAATTGGGCCAGAAGCCTTCTAGGATTTCTCTTTCAAATGAAAGCATGCCTATATTTTCAACCAAACGGATTGAACAAATTTGAAAGAAATCAGTGTTGTTTCCTATTTCCTAATTAATGAAAATCATAGCTTTTGAAGAATATGCTATTTTCCAGAGCTAGGAAGTTCAAGTTGAGTAATGAGCATACCTGATTTTGAATTTCTAGCACGTTAGATGTGGCCATTCACATTGCTGTTATACTTGGTAAATTGTTTCTCTAGCTGAATATATCTTGTTAAAGAATATATAAGAGCCATATATCATCCTGAGAAGTTACTTGATATTGAACTGCCTATTTGAGAGTAATAAATATGTAGTGACCTAAGTTTATGTTTATTGTAAATGTTGAGAAATTGCCGGGTGAACCTTACCAAGAATCCTGGAAATGCGAGATCACGATTTGACTGTGATTTCTCCCTCAGGTCAGCTTTAGGTCACTGTATTCTGAGGCTTTATACCACTTAGTCATGATGGGAATTAGAGTTGACCTGGATTTCCCCATTGACATTTCCACTTGATTACCTCTGAAATACAAAGGCTATGAGTTCTGTTTCATTCTCTAGACTTAAGTAGCAGGAAACTTCTGCTTTTCTTCCCAAACATACTCCCTCAAATTTATAGAAGTTAGAAATCCCAGTAGATTCACACAGCAGATGTCTCTGGCATATGATTGACCCAGAGGGACCAAGTACAAATCATTACAGGAGTTTTTCAGAGACCCCTGGGCACTACTCAACAAATTACAACCATTTCTTGCTAATTCAAATTAATTAAATGAAGAACAGTCTGAATTAATACAATCTTTTAATCATATGCATAAATATTTTGTAATAATTTCAAACTTACAGGAAAAGTACAAGAATAATACATAACATTTCCTTGTGCCCTTTACCTAGATTTCCCAATTTTTACATTTTTGATCAGTTCTATCTTTCTCTGTTTGCACATGTCTATGTTCTTTTCATGAACCATTTGAGGGGTTGTCCCTCTATACTTCCTTGTACCTCTTAATAGGCATTTCCCAAGACTAAGGACATTCTCTTAAATAACCATAGTACAGTTATCAAATTTGGGACATTTAACATTGATGCAATATTTTCCCAATTATAATGTCCTACATAACTTTTTTCTCCCTCCAGTCAGGACACAGCTCAGGGCCACCCATGCCTTACACTTAGCTGTCTTTTCCCTTTAGTCTCTATTAATCTGGAACAGTTTCTTGGTCATTTCTTTACCTTGTGTGACAAAAGCCAATGATTTTATGGAATGTTTTTGTATTTGGGTTTGCTGATGTTTTCTCATGCATCCCCAGCCAGAAAACTACGTAATGATGATGTGTTCTTCTTGGGTATCCCAGACATATGACAGCCACCTGCCACTCCTTTGTGTTATTTTGATCACCTGATCAAATTTGTCTATTTCCTCCACTATAGGTTTCTATCTTCTCCCTCAAAACTAGTAAGCAATGCATGGGGAGATAGTTTGAGCTCATACAAATATCCTGCTCCTCATCATTCTTTTCTTCCTAAACTTGATTCTTGCCCTAATCAATTTTTGCTATGATGGTTATAAAGTGTTACTTTATATCTATCTCTATCCACTCTCTTCATATTTATCAGGGTATTCTTTTCTTCTATAAGAAATGCTTTTCTCAGCTGGGTGTGGTGGCACATGCCTGTAATCTCAGCAGCTTGGGAGGCTGAGGCAGGAAAATCGCAAGTTCAAAGTCAGCTTCAGCAACTTAGAGAGGACCTTAGCAACTTATGAGACCTTGTCTCAAAATAAAAAATAAAAAGGATTGTGGATGTGATTCAGTGGTTAAACATCCCTGAGTTCCTCTTCCTCTCTCTGTTATTTATCCATTTTAGTATGGATTTGGATATTCTAATTGTATTCCATGGATTATAATCCATTCCAATCATTATTATTTTCAATGCTTAAATTGTCCCAGATTTGCAAGTTGGGAACTCTTTAAGCTGGCTCCTGTGTGATTTTGATCTGCTCCCGTAATTTACAAAAAAGTACTTCATTTTTTGGCTCAGCAAGACGTTCTAGATTCAGCATGTACATTACATACTCCCACCCTTTCTACAAAGATCTTTGTTTCTTTCTCATGAGGAATGGTGTTTACAAACCAAGATGTGGGGTGTCTTTGCCTCTGGGTCCTTTAGAGGACAGATCTAGTAAAAGTACACATAGGCACATACACATGTTCACACACCTACACACATAAGGGTGGTCCCTACATGTAATAGAAATTCTGAAGTTATACTGATATTTCCAACACCAAAACCTCGCCACAAGGTTCTTCACCACCCATCCATCATTGACTCTCTCTTCTTTTAAGGTGAGAACCCTGACTTTCAAAAACATCAAGATACTAACTCATTTTCTACATCCAACAACAAATAGTTTCAGAATTTCTATGCTCAAATTACTATGCCACCAAATTAAAAGAAATAAATATGTACTTGCTGTTTTGTCCCCTAGAGAAAGTGCATATTATCAAAGTAGTTACTTGAATTAGTTCTTCACCCCACACTGTAGTGTAGTTGTATCTATTTCCAAAAGGTATCTCAGAGGATACTGTCCTCCTCATCACTTCTACCTGTTACCCCTCACCATTTGCAGGTAAGTTCATCTTCTTTTATTTTTACAAAAATAAGATTTATATGTTTTCTTAATTTCTCCTTGTTTGCAGAAAAGGCAGCACATTGTTGATATTCTTATCTAGTGTTTTTTTAAACTTAATATCTTTTGGAGGTTCCATAAATCACATTTCATAGCTGTACAGTACAACATTGCATGAATGAGGTACTTCAAGGCATTCGCATAGTCCCAATACTTTGCTATTGCAAATATACTTCAGTTAAGAATCTTGTACATGTGCATTTTCAGATTTTGAAGGTAACTCTTCAGGATAAATTCCTCAAAGGAGAATTGTTGGGCTTAGGAAATGTTTATGTGGTTTTGTTAGATACTGACAAATTCCCCTTCACGAGGGTGTGCCATTTTGCATCCCGGCTGTCAGTGGATGAGACAGGATCTGTTCGCATAGTCTCATCAACAGAGTATGCTACCAAGGTTTTGAATATTTGCCCTCGGATGAGAATTATATATCTTTTCCTATGTTCAAGGATTATATTGATCCATATCTCTTTTGGGGAATGGATCATGATGTCTTTTGCCCATATTAAGACAATATTTTCAGTATTACCTCAAATTGAAATGTTCTTTTCATATTAGCCCTTCATCTGTGATGTACATCAGCTCTATCAAGTATTTGCTCCTAATTTTTCATTTGTCTTTTAATGTTGCTTATGATTTTTGCCATTAAATATTTTATAGTCAAATTCCTCAAGCATTTCTTCTGTTGCATCTGGATTTTGAGCTGTAGATAGAAATCTACCTACACTCATATTTTCAAGGAATTTAGTTTGCTTTTTTTCTGATACTTGCATAGATATATTTAGATTTCTAATACATTTGAAGCTTATTTTGTACACATGAGAAGTAGACATAAGTTTACCTTTTTTCGATTGTTGATCCAGTTGCCCTGCTCTATTTATTAGAAAGTCTATTTGTACCCCCGTGATCTGAGATGATTTCCCTTCTGTCCTACTCTAGATTTCATGCATTGTTTGGTCCATTTCTGGTCTCCATTCCATCTATTAAAGCACCAGTATCACAGTTTTCAAAGCAGAAACTCTATAATGTTTTGTTTGCTTTTTTTTTTTTAAAGAGAGAAGGACAGTGAGAGAGAGAGAGAGAGAGAGGTCTTTCACATGGCTTTCGTTGCTCTGACACTTAGCTGTGTACAATGTGCTGGGGTTTGAACCTGTGTACTCGCGCTTGCCGGGCAACCTCTGCAACTGCCGAGCCACCGCTCCAGCCCCCTACAATGTGTTTTAACGTACACTAAGGCCATTCTCTGTTCCTCCACCCACCTGTTATGGCTTAGATATGAGTTATCTCCCAAAGGCTCATGTGTGAGACAATGCAAGAACTTTTAGAGATGAAATGATTGAGTTCTGAGAGCCTTAACCTAAGCAGTGCATTAATCCACTGATAGGGACTAACCAGGTGGGAGCTCTAGGCAGGCAGGATATGGCTGGAGGAGGTAGATCACTGGGGGAATCCTTTGGGGTTTCTATTTGGTCCAGAGAGGGGAGTGTCTCTCTCTCTCCTTCATGACGCCATGTCCCTAGCTACTTTCCTCCATCGTGCACTTCCACCATGGTGTTCTGCCTTATCTCAGGTCCTGAGGAACGGAGTTGGCCATCCCTGGACTGAGACCTCTGAAACTGTGAGCCTCAAAATAAACTTTACCTCCTCTGATTGTTTTTGTCTGGTCTTTTGGTCACAGAGTCAAAAAAAAAAAAAAAAAAAGAAAGAAAAACTAACTAAAACATCATCCCACACAACTCTGCCATATCTGCTCCTTTCCAGTGTTTTCCTATGATTAATTTATATGGTTTTCCTAGTAGGAATTTATATAGTTCCAGGAACAAAGAGGCTTGTTTTAATAGAATTTCTTTAAATTTATAAATTATCTCATTGAGAGCTGAAGTCCAACTACAATGAAGTCATCCTAACCAAAATCAAGGCAATTCCTTTTTCCTCCAACATATTTTAGCTGATTATTATCTGTATCTGAAGGTTATTGATTTATGCAATTGATATATAGTTTAATGTAATTAGTTTTATTGCTTACAAATGTAATCTGCACATTTTAATGCTTTGGAATTTAAAAGGTATTTTTGCAGTATAAATATTATTTAATGTATGTAATAACTTAATGGGAAAAAGAACTTCCTAGTAGAATCTATTGCTTCAAAAAAGGACCTATAATTAGTTTAAGTTCATGTTGTATCAAATGTATATAATTATTATTAAACAGTTTATTTTCTTAAGTACTTCAGTGATAAAAAATTTTTATTTTAAAAAATTATTTAAAAGTCTTTAAAGCAGAAAGAAGTTTCAACCCACATTCTGCTCAAACTCTTTCAATTATTCAAACTTATGAGTTTTTTTAAAGAAAATATTCAGTAGAAGCCCAATAAATACTATTCTAGGGACATTAAACATTGGTGTTTGTTTTATAGGCTGTTGGAGCTGAGAGAGATATGTTCCTCCTACTACCTTCAGTTTCCCTTTGGTGGCTCCCAATTTATTTCACGAGGCTGACCTCTTGGTGCTTGCTGGACTAAAGTATTTATTGACACAGAGAGTTCACAGTCTTCAAAAGTGTCCCCAAATCTGTAAAGCTTTTAGACATATTATACTGTAGTTATCACCAAAGTATTTACATGCATTTCAAACACAGTTGTAAGTTCAGTCCATGCACACAGAATGGATCACTCTGTGTGTGCACACACGCACACAAGAACGTGTATATGCATAGGACTGGATATTGAACCCAGTGGTGCTCTACCTCTGAGTTACATCCCCAGCCCAGTCCTTTATATTTTATTTTGAGACAGGGTGTTGCTAAGCTGTCCAGGGTAGCTTTGAACCTGTGATCCTCCTGCCCCAGCCTCCAGAGTTGCTGGGATTACAGACCATAATGACATTTCTGTCAACAATGAACCACAAATATGATGTTGGTCAGCCTCATACATCTGGTGTTTGCCACATCTCTCGATTACATCATCCTGTCATGTGCTTGATTTAGTCCCGTGTTGTTTTGTTAATCATAGTCCCTAAGCATGCAAAATCCACTGCTAACGTTGTCAGTGAAAAGCCACGTCAAGTGATCAAGTGGCAAACAAAATTAAATGTGATTAATAAGTACCACTAAGGTGTAAAATCAGTGATGGTTTTTCCATGCCAATCAGACATGTACCAGGCCACCATAGCTACAATCTTTGAAAAACAAGAACAAAATGACAAGGGCTGGATGGGTGGCTCAGGGGTTATGGTGCTTGCCTGGCATGTGCCGGGATGCAGCTTCAAATCCCAGCACCACAGACACAACGAAGTGTTGGAGCAACGAAAGCCACATGAGAAACTAAATAAAACTGATTTTCTCTTTCTCTCTCTCTCACTATCCCTCTCTCTTTAAAAAGAAAAAAACAAAAAACAAAGTGACAGAAATTGTTAAAGAACCTGTTCCACTGAAGGCACACACTAGTTCAAGTGCTAGAAGAGCCTGTATCCAATAGAAAGGATTTTCTAATGGCCTGGATTAAGGCTGGGCACAGAAACATGCTCCTTTTAGCACCATGATGAGCACGGTCAGATTAAAAATTTATTTGTGATGTTCAAAGAAAAATTGGACCTGACTATGATGTTGAATTTATAGCTAGCTCTGTGTGGTTTAAATGATTTAAGAATTGTTACTCATTCTATAATGTGAGTGTGCACATATAGGTGTGTATCGTTTGGATTTGTACTCTCTGTGATGTTTGTACTACAAAACCTCCTAACGATGCATTTCTCAGAACACATCTTTGTTGTTAAGTGATGCAGGACTATACATGTGGAAGTTATTATTTAGTCATCAACAGTGTTTACTGTACAGATGGATTTAGAGACTTGTGGAAGAATTCAAGTTCTTTATGCCCTCAGGAATAAAGCCTTGTGTGAACGTCCAGGCCCACAAGTTGGGCCACCCTGGACATGCAATGCCCTCAGGAGTGCAATCCACAGCACTGTTAGGACGATTCACAGACAGATGTGGCTGGAACTTTTTCAACAGGGAAGTCTTCCTTATGGATAGCATAAATCCTCTTTTTAGAAATTTTGCCTGGCTTTATCTTACATGAAATCTAATAGGTTATGATTTCAGCCATGTTCTTATCTTCTGAAGATTTCCTTAAACTCATTCACAGCTATAGGCTATGTATCAAGAACAACTGCTAAGCCTATTTCCTTGACTCTCTTCTTTAGGATATTTGTGTGTGTGTGTGTGTGTGTGTGTGTGTTGATTAAAGGTAAAACCTGGGGTTTCACACATGCTTGTGTGAAAAGCATGCTCCCCTATGCAGCAAGGTTCAGAAGGGGGCTTTTAAGCAATGATTGTATCATAGAGGCTGTGACCAAATCAGTGGATTAATCCACTTGATGATGGGTGCAGATAGGTAGGATGTGGCTAGAGGAAATATATCACTGGGGACATGTCCTTGAAGACTATGTCTCTGGCTCCTCTGTGTCTCCGTCCTTCCCAGCTGCCGTGAGCTGATGAGCAGCTTTCTCTGCCACACCCTTGTGTCATGACATTCTGCATTTCCTCAAGCCCAGCATGATGGAGTCCACCAACTGTGGACTGAGACCTCTGAGGCTGTGAATCTCTCCTCCTCTATGGTTTCTGTAGTAGATATTTTGGAAGAAACAGTGCAATACTGATTAACACACAAGGCAAACATTCTATCAAGAAGTCATACTCCCAGATCTTAGGATGTTTTTAGATCTTTTTTTTAATAGTTTAGAAACCATGATTTTGTAAAAAGCCATAATAGTAGTTAGACCATGAAAGCTGATTTTCTATTTGACAAAAATAAAAAAAATCCAGGAACTTTAGTTTTGAAAACTAACCCTGTAAGACATGGATTCCATCAACATGATAAATTGTATGTTGACCATATCCCTATGTTCTACTTAGAGGAAGATAATGTTCACAAGACTAGCATGGACCCTCTTTAAAGTTTAATAAGACTTAAGAATCTATATAATATTCCTAGTAGTATACAACAGCTGCACAGAAGTAATAACAACTCAAATTTCAAAGAATGTATGTGACCATTCATACTTCACTATATAACTTAGTATCATTCTTACACCAGACAAGGTCCTAGGTATTGGGGATGCTGTGGTAAGCCATGGAAATAGTGTTCCTGGTGCTTATAGTCTACATATGACCATTCTTGCTGCATTGACTTAAAAAAGAAATTTTAGTTTATGTGGCAAAGAAGTTTGGCAATGCCATTCACCACACACATAAAGACAAAATATAAAGATCACCTATGAATAGTCATATAACCAGGTACACTTGAAAGAGATACCCTAGTGTGTAATCGCTCCCTATTGCTGTGTGCTATGTTATTTTGAACAAATATTTTCAGGTTGATAACTCCAACAGTAAGTAATTTTCTATGTTCAGTTTTTTTTTCTTTTTTTTCAGGGCTGAGGACCGAACTCAGGGACTTGCGTGTGCTAGACAAGTACTCTGCCACTGAGCTAAATCCCCAACCCCTATGTTCACTTTTATTAAAAGCTCTAAAATAAGTGAGGTAAAGAGACAATGAGGAATGGCTTTCAGCATTGTTCAGAAATATATGTAAGAGCGTATGGCTCTGCAGAAGGCTGCAGGAATTCTCTGGCCTTGTGTGAACGTCCAGGCAGGCTAAGCTACGCTGTCTATTAAAGTTTATCACTGCCCCCATGGATGCAATGATGGTGCTGAAAAAGGATCATTTATGACATAGTTACCACCTCTCTGAAACAGGGAAGAATTAAACAAGTTGGGAATCAATGGATCTCCAGAATCCCAGTCCTTTCACATGGCCAGAAGCTGACAAAAGAGATAATTCCAGTTCATATTCCTTGTCACTCAGCCCATGCCCAAAAAATCATATATGATAAGACAACCTGCTCATCCAATGACATCTGATGATCACGCATGAAACAATGGCAAGTGCAGAAAAGAGACGTTTATACAATGATCCAAGGTAATCTGAGAGACTAAAAAGACAAAATGCTTCATAAGCGGTGTTTCCTTCTGCCCTGGTATGAAGACATTGGAGCCACTTTTGATCTTGCTTGGTCCAGTCAACGCTCCAGTTTCATCTCTTCCCCTCCCTGACCACAGAGTCCTTAGGCTACCTACACCAGAAACCAAACAAGTATTCTACCCAAGAAGTCATTCATTAAAAAGATGAACATATCTATGGAATCCATGGAAGAATCGAACCCCTGCAAGCCTCTGGAAGACCCAGAAACAAAGGGAAGTTCCATTCTTCTGCCATTAATGTGGCTCAGTTCCCAATGAGACTTAGTGCTGAATCCAAAATCATGAGAAGAAAAATCTGAATGACCCAATCAATTTTCCCTTAGACAAATTCCAACCTCTTTCCTGAGCCCCACGTTTCAGAGGTCCCTGAAGATGACAAACCTATGGGGGAAAATGACCTTATTAAAGAACATAGCCAGGGTCTCTATCACTGTCTTCCTCCATGTGGTCCTTGGTGCAACTCGCTGCACTCCTAAACCTTCAGGGAAACGTTTCTCCACATCTTGCCTCATGACCCGCAGAAGAGGCAACCGTATTTGGATCACCCGAGGCTTTGGGGAGTGAATGGCAGTCCAGGTTCGAAGCAAACATTGCTTTGGAGTGCAGGGAAGATTGGAGCTCTTGCACATAGGGAAGAAAAAAGACCCATTAATTAATTTGTCAATTTCTTTTTCTCAAATACCATAAATAAAACAGATTCCTCCACAGTGAAATACTTCTTCACAGGAGGGTAGAGCATTCAGCTCTTACTTCCTTTCATGTTACCATGACTGGTTCAGAGGCCCTCACCATTCCGGTGTGGGGTTTACAGTAGATGCTCATGGAAGCTGAGAAACATTTTGCAGTGTTAAACAATTCCAATTACTTTTAAGCTTGTGTATATATATATATATATATATACACACACACACACACACACATATATATGCGTATATATGCATACGTATATATGTACATACGTATGTACATATATACGTATGCATATATACGCATATATATGTATATATAGACAATGACATTGTGTGTGTGAATATATATATATATATATATATATATATATATATATATATCAGTTAAGCATGGTATTCACTCTTTTCCTTAGCAACTAGTAGGCCATGAAATGGCAAAGCTGCAAAATATTTTATATTAATGAAACAATTAGATTTCATTAAAATATCAAAAATCAAGATTCAGCTTCATTAAACTCATCTTGATTAGAATTATGGTAATCATTAATTACACTTTGTGAATTTGCCACTGGAGACAACGCCTCCACTATGTTAATAGTTCGGTAGTGATGACATGCTGCGGGAAAATTCAATTATTATATTAGATGTTTTCTTGGTCTGCCCAGAAAATATCACTCTTTTCAGATACATAACAAGAAGGCCAGCTAAATGCTGTAACAGCAATTAAATTTCATTGAATTAAGGCATATGAAGTACCTTACAACAGAAAAGGAAAATAGCAGAAGATTTAAAATATTGAGAAAAACATTGTTTGACTGAAAATGAATTAATCTTGCATTTCCTAATTTGCTTCTTTCAGCAAAAGCTTGTGAGCAATTAAAACATATTATTTTGGTTATCTTCTAGAAAAATTTAAAGTATATTTTCAAAAACTGAAGGGAAAAGAAATGCTTTTCTGCATTGAAAGAAATGACAAGAGAAACAACAAAAGTGGCATTCCAATAAAGAAAAAGGAAATGAGAATATTTGCATATCTGCGAAGTAGATGTCATGTACCCATTATCTCTGAAACCAGTTCTATAAGCAATTAATTTCTGAACACATTATTAGTCCAGATATAGTCTTAAATGAAGAGAGATTTCAATAAATTGAACATGTTATTGCTACTTTCATTTTTTTATATTATAACCTTGAAACTGTGAAAGAAGAAAAACAAGAAGTACTGTACATGTATTACTGTAAGAGACCATGAAAGTTTCATGATGGTGATATATGAAATTTAAACAGCTTATAATACTTTCTGTGATCACTATTTATTGCATATAGCTCCTTTACAATGATTAAACATCATATGTAAACTGCATTATTCATTCTGTGTCTAAGAATTATTTTAAGAATTCTATTTACAATTCCCGTTGCTGCCTCAAGAGAGTAGAGTTGACCTAAACTGAAACTAACAAAAACTATAATGACTCTGCAAACATAGTCTAGTTAGGCATCACTCTTGATAGACTACAAACTTTTTGAAAATATGAATTTTAACAACATAACTACAAATTTGACTAAAGAATAACATTTTATAAGATAAATATATAATAATTCATTAATGCATATATCAATATTTAATTATGCATCCAAGCATCGCTGAACCATCAACTGGATACATTGACTTGCATAATAATATCACAGTTTTCTTTCAAAATTCACTGATAATTATATAAAAAACATTGCTTTACAGACATGCATATACTTGATGTTTTATTGTAGAAGGATATTTCTGGTCTAACTTAATACACCCAGGAGGAAGGATATCATATAATATAATCAGAGCTACCAGAGGACCAGCTCCATCATCTGGGAGCATTTTCCAGGGGAACTGAGGTTGTTGCAAGCTAATGTGACACCCCCAGCAGGTTGTCACCTTCTTACCTCTCCCACTCTGTGCTAGAAACTTTGTTTTGCCAGGGGTGTTCTTACCCAAGTGTTCAGCCTGGGAAACTTTCTACCCTTCAAGTTCAAGTTGGATCAGCTCTTAGGAAGCTTCCTTGTCCTAATTCACTCAGTGGGAATCCCCACTGCCTTTGAGACGTATCTATTATACCACTTCTCATGCTGCATCCACTGTTTTCTGTGTGCTGGTCCAGTATAGCAAAAAACAAGCTCTGAATTCAGTGTAAGGAACATGACTTCATTCTTGCTTCTGACTTCTAGGTCAGAGCCTCATGTGCAGAAGATGCTTAAACACTGAACAAATGAATGCATTCACCAGTAGATTATGCTTCTGACAGATTTAGAGCCTCTAATACTTATATCATATACTAGATATATAATATTAATATTATGCATTGTAAAGTTCAGAAGGCCATTGCAATTGAAATGAAAAATAATTGATATTTTAGGTGTTAACACTTCTATTGTTAATGTTAACACCTAAAAGACTTGAGTTAGGTGAAATATGTGATGTTTTAAAACATGGAAGCCTTTTAAAATTGAGTATTTAAATTAAAATGCCAATTATAACAAATGCAAACACAAAAGATCATAAAGTAAAAAATGAAAATTTCCTACTTTGCAATCACATAGTCATAACCTCTAAAACTTTGATGGATTTTCCTCCAGATATTTTTGAAACTTAAATTTTTTTATATACACACAACCACCTTCTCCTGCTTCTTTTTTTTAACCAAAGTAAGGTTATAGATCACCCTGTAACTTGTTTCCCCCACATACTTTTAACTTCTTCCTAGACTGTTTTTACAATATTCTCTGCCAGACATTTCAATGGTATATAGCAAGGTGTTTTCAGAGTCCATTTTCAATATGTAATCACAGGTATTTAACAAAAGTGTACTATCCCTTTGATTGAATAAAAACCTCACACTTGTTTTTGCAGGCCATCTCTCAAGATTCTGGCTCGTTCTTGAAGTTCGCGGTTACCCAGCACTCTCTCTCTCTCTCTCTCTCTCTCTCTCTTTCTCTCTCTGACATCACCTGGGAAGTCCAGACTTATCCAGCTTATCCATGGACAGAAATTGCCCTGGGGATTTCAGCTCCACCTCGTTTGGAAAATTCAAAAACTTATGTAGAAATTACATCAAGAAAACCTTTGGTTTGAAAGTTAATCATTTATTAACTTGCCCATATATTTTTAAAACAGGAAAGTGCGGTCTATACAAGCATCTACTTTCAGAGAGAGAGAGAAAGAGAGAGCACTCTGCAGGGCAGGAAACATCGTTTTCATTTTCACTTAGTTTGGCAAAGTGTTAACCCACAGTAAACTAGTACATTACTAAGTAAAGATGAGCTAGTCAAGTTGACTTACAACTTTCTAGTATTTTACTTTGGCGCAGCTGAGAAGGAAGATAGTTGTGGCTAGTTACCTTCAAGCTAACCCTAGACAGGCCTGGAATCCAATACACTAAATCATTTCCCAGGCCCATTTCTGGTCCGTGGTGGTCACCAGAGCACACTCTATCTCTGGGGGCTCCTACGATTGAGCTCCATGCTAGGAATTGACAACTCTATTCTACATCAGGTTGGGGCTCTGTGGTCTCCTTGAAATTTGACCCTGATTATTATGCCTCTCTGGTTTCTGATTTTTTTCACTTCTAAAATGAAGATTTTGAATCAGAAGATGATTAGCATTTTCTAAAATTACAACCAAACTATGACTTCAGCCAAAATTATAATCCTATCATCAGCAATATTTTAGGGTAAGCTGTGAAGTGTATCCCCCAATAATTTTGGAAATATGTGGCCCTTATTCCCCTCTACACAGCTAAATTATGAAGTTAACACAAAATAAACCATAAAGAAAAAAGAAGGAATATCTCAAAAGAGAGTCTTTGCCACCCTCTGCCTTCTCTGCTCTCCCTAGAAAAGTGAGGAAGGACTTGCAGAGAAACAGAAGGATAGAAGAGTCAAGGTCAATGTGAGGTGCGTCTGGCTGCCTGTCATTACCCAGTGGTCTCAAATGTTGGGCTCACCCAGGATCTTGCTCTGCTGGCCTTCCACAGGCATAGCCAGCTAACTCAGGTGGTCATTTGGCATCCCTCTGAGAAAGGGAACTTGACTAGACCTCCATCAAGTTGGAATGGCAGATACAATAGAGCATGCAGGGAAGTTTATGGGAAATAACATTTCTCCCAAGGGGTGCTATAAGGGTTTGTGTCATATAAATCCTCTTCTTGGAGGGATTATTGCTCCTGTACACATGGGAAGACATTTTTTCTCTGCTATTATAGACCACCAGAACAGTTTGCTGTTTGAAATTGTAGGGATGAGACATCCCATTCCTGCTGGAGGATTACAGTCATTGACACGGTGAAGCAGCCCCAACTTCTGACCCAGATGAAAAGCTTCGGATAGGAATGTCTAGAGACAATATTCTACATCAATCTTCACTTTGTAGTTCCTAAGGAAACAGGACCTGAAGCTCATGTCATGGTCCAGACCAGACCTTCACCTGCAGCCTTGTTTTGCCAAAGCCTATCAAAGCACTATTTCATTTAACTTGTGCTTTAATTCCAGTTCTCTCTCAAATCCTATAATAACTCATCTCTTTCTTTCTTTGGAAATGGTTCAATATACTTGATTTTTCAGACTTCAGTCCTGTCTTTGTTGGTCTTAGGAGGATGGGCTAGGACATTCTGCACATCCAATGGGTATCTATGGTGGCATAGAGTAATCTGTGTACCTGTCATATTTCTCATTATAAATTAATTCATTGAAACTTTAAAAATTTTGATTCTTATTTATAGTAGCTTTTCATCATGAGATAGATCCACTATTTTGTTTTAAGAAGGAACACAGTGTTGAAGGTAGTGTTTTGTTTTGTTTTTATTTTTTTTAAAGAGAGAGGGACAGTGAGAGAGAGACAGAGAAAGGGAGAAACAACTTTATTTAGTTTTTCACATGGCCTTAGTTGCTCTAATACTTAGTTGTGTATGTGGTGCTGGGGTTTGAACCCACGTCCTCGCACCTGCCAGGCAAGCGCCGAAACCGATGAACCACCACTCCAGCCCCTAGATCCACTATTTGTAAACAATAACGTGATTTAATTTTTAAGCCTGAAATGGTGCCAAGGAGTGTATCACCAGATAAGTAACAAATGAAACTGGTGGGCATATGAGAAGACATACCAGTGACCGCCTGTGCGGACAGACAGACATTCCTCTAACTTCTACGCATTCCAGCATGTTCCTGTTTGATAACACTACATATTGATAGTACTGTGACTCACTGAGCTCTAGAAATTTGGCAGAATTGTTGTCTGTGGGTGTAATAATTTTTGCACCACAGTATTTGAAGTGAAAAATATTTCACATTTTGGAAATCAATTCTTAAAAATACAGTTTTCGACAGAGAAAGAAAAAGGAAGCCTGAACACAACCCCTTAGAATGGGGTCTTTCAGGTTGGCCTTTGTTGAAAGTTTGTTTCTGCACAGATGTTGCAGGGACTACCAAAGGGCTGAAATGAGTCCTGGCTTCAGTCTAAGCATCTGATTTCATGATTTTGCATGGATCCTAAGCTACTACAAAAAGAAAGTTTGAAATCTCTATATCCACCAATTACATAAAAGTAGCAAGCACCAATATTAGACTCAAAATGAGCATCAATGTCCCCAACTGCTGATGTGGGAAACAAATGTACACAAAGTACAAAGTACTTTGCCTTTGTGTTTGTGATTGGGAGCCCCCTGGACTAGAGCTCAGTTCAGACTTTTCTGATTTGCTTAAAGTGTCCAGCAAGAAATACATCATACAATAATAAAATTCATTTTCTGTTCAAAAGAGGGCACTAGTGCAAATTTAAACTTGATGGGATGCAGCCCTGAAGACACAGAACTTTAGACCAGCATAACAAGTTTAGAAATTGGAAATGAGTGTTAATACCATTTGACTTTGTCTTTTTGCCCAGAAGAAAGTAAATAATCCCATGGTTTTGCCCTGATCTGGTGCCCTTTTTTTCCCTTGCCTTCCATTCATCAATAGCCCACCTATACTACCTCCTTTTTGAGTGGAAATCGGCGTTTTCTCTGAGATCCAGGTAAACAGAATCAGAAGACTGAGAAACTCCATTGAGTCATGGACCCCTTCTGCAATGGCTCATTCCTGCACTCTGGGATGTGTGTGAAATGCTCTTCGGACCCCAGAGGAGAACCATGCTGGCCTTTGCATCTGGACCAAGAGCTTATAACTATTTGCACTTCCATTCAGTCACAAAATCTATTTCCAGTGAAATAAGAGGGTTTGGATAGATCCTAGGAGGTAGCAACAGTAGACGATTAAATCTGTACCCCAAGGCTCCAAGTCCCAGAATACAATCTGTCTAGTCCACTACTTTCTGCTCCTATTGTGATGTGTTCATTCTGAATAGGAAGCACATCTCTGTGCTAATAAGTCTGCATTACTGTAGGCAAATGACTATTCATTCACCAAAAAGGAGGAAAAGTGCCTTGGCAAAGAAGGGAGGTTTATTTCATGCTGGATTTTCATTATTGATCAGAGAATAAGAGCTATCACATTAATTCCATGAAAGCTAATGAGCTCTGCTTAAAGAAAGACTGCCATTGGCTGGACAACTATACGTGTGTACAACGTACAAAATCTCCTAGAACATAAAAGAAAAATTCAAAGAAAAATTTTCCAACATTAACATCATGTTTTAATTTTACATAAATGTTTCCTCTAGAGGAACTAAAAGTTTCTATATTAGGTAATATCTCCTCCCCTTGCCCTGTTCATTAGAAATGTGTGTTTCTGGGGCTGGAGGCAGGTTCAAATCCCAGCACCATGTACACAACAAAATATCGGTGCAATGAAAGCCACATGAAAAACTAAATAAAATTAATTCTCTCTTTCTCACTCTCTCACTGTCCTTCTCTTTAAAAAAAAAAAGAAAGAGAAAAGAAAAATAACTATGTGTTTCCTTTGAGAACTGAGTTCAACTGGTGGCTATGAAGAATCAACTCATTTGGGATTCCAAATACCCAGATTCCTCTACTATTAACAAAAGTGTGAACCTCATTGAGTTAATTTCCTTCCAACTTGAAAATTTTAGGAATCTACAATTACTGATTCTCTTATGTCTTCAAAGATCATAAAAGTCACAAAAGGAGTTTGTTTGTTATACATATATCTGACTCTATGATTGTTTCTTTTCTTTTCTATGGATTGGTTTTATTTTCTAACCAAGCTGTTGTCCTTCCTGGAGTCTGATAAGAATTGTCCTAGTACATCCATGTCATACAAGAGAAGTCAGGGAAGTGTGGATTAAGTCACTTAATGTACCCCAGAAAGTTGGCACTTCATATTGATGTTGCTTCAGAGTGGGGACTGGTAATAAAATTTTATCGAAACACAACTGCACATAATCATTTATATGCTGTTCAGAGCTGCTTTCCCGCTACAATGGAGGAGGACAATAGTTGCAACAGAGCCCTAAAATATTTACAAAAACAATTTCGCTTACCTCCACTTCAGATAAATTCAATGTGATTCTTTAAAGAATCAACACAACACCAAAATGCTTATTTTATGTCCCCTCAAAACTATCGTAGAATGGGGACAGGGAGGGGGGAAGGGAATAGGAAGGATATCAAGGAGACGGGAGGGAGGGAGTATGGGGGAATCAAATAAGAGGGGAACTTTCAACTTCCATGAGAAGTCCAATTAACATGGAGGTTAAGTAGGGGGAAACATGGAACCATGGGGAACCTAAGCGGGGAAACCATGGAATGGCATCAGCCTTGGCTTGTTCTGTCATTATACATTTGTTTTTGACTGTTTGATGATGATTCCCTAGTAATTGTAAGACAATATTTAATGAATAAAAAAGAGAAAGAAAGAAAGAAAGAAAGAGAAAGAAAGAAAGAAAGAAAGAAAGAAAGAAAGAATCAGGGGGGAACTATTATAGAATGAACGGAAAGGAACTTGATAGAAATATAAATATTTAGTCAACTGGGAAAACACCCAACTATAATTGTTGCTGACAGGTGAATATTGCCTCATACAATGTTAACTGAATAAAGAATAAAGAAGTGCAGTGTCTTTAATATTTACTATTTCTTTTTCTTGACTTTATTCATGTTGCATTTTTAGGTAAAGAGTCAGTAACTGTATGAAATGACAGCATGCATTCCATTTCCATTTAGTTATTAGCTGCTCCTTAGTGTTGCTCTTCCCTAGGTTCTGTGCTTGGTGTTCCTTTCTACAAATTCTCTGAGCAGGAGTTCATAAGCCTTCTTACCTCTCATCCATGATTTAAAAAAAAAAAGTATGATGCTCCTCTATTATCTCTTTTATTTGCCTGAATATACGACTTAGTTGTCTCTGGACAGAAGAGAATGCCCTTGGCGTACCAAAAACCACATACCTGCATGCTGCATGTACCATGTGTTGCAATTTTCATCTTTCTAAATAGTGAAACTTCCATGTCCAGGCCATCGTCTCTGCAATTGTCTCGGATTTTCCGCAGCTTCACAAGAAGGCTCCTTGGAGTCACTGGTCTAAGACAAAAATATGAATCAGCTGGTGCCATTTCTATTCTCTTTCAATGGGAAACCAGAGCTTTCCTGGAAGCTTCCAGCAGGTCTGGCTGTTTTCCTTGGCTAGAGCTATGCCTACTGGCTCCACCTAGTGGCCATCATATTTTCCTGGGCACAAGGTTGTCCTAAATAAAATTGTGGAGTTCTGTTGGCAACTGAGAAATGGGAAAAGGGATAGCACGAAGACAACTGAAAACACATGCACAAAACTATGGAGTTCTCTTAGAATAAAGTGAATCACATGAGCAAAGGTAAGAATAAAAATAAATTTTAATGGTTACTGTTAAGAGAATTATTCACTAACTCAACAAATGTTTGTTAAGCACCTAAACTTTTGTAGGTCTTAGAATTCTACTCTGGACACATTTTGACTTCAAATGATCTAATCTAAATCAAATGATGAAGTTATATCTTAATATCCTTTGATAGCATGCCAGATTGCTCAAAACCAGTCATTTTTTAAAAAGCTATGATGAATTCAAAAAACACATAGATAAACAAAGATATTCAGTAATGTAGTTGAAACAGAGGCCCTCCCACTCACTGGGTCAATTAATGACTGAAATAGTTGTGAGACTGAGCTCAAGGGTTAGAAGAAAAGGCACTCTCCCACTCGGTCTCTGGCAGTGAAATAAAGGGACCAATCAGAACTTCACAGAATTAATGTGATAGCTCTTGTTCTCTGATCATGAAAATCCAGCATGAAATAAACCTCCCTCTTTGCCAAGGCACTTTTCCTCCTTTTTGATGAATGGTCATTTGCCTATAGTAATGCAGACTTATTAGCACAGAGATGTTCTTCCCATTCAGAATGAACACATCACAAATAGGAACAGAAAGTAGTGATTAGACAAATGGTATTCCGAGTCTTGGAGCCTTGGAATACAGATTTAATTACTGTTGCTACCTCCTAGGATCTATCCAAACCCTCTTATTTCACTGGAAATAGATTGTATCGACTACTATCAAATCAATGGATGATAAGCTGAGGATCAAAACTCTTCTGTGACATAATGAAGACCTTTTCTATGAAGTATATTTAATAGAATTCAACCTACCTGTCTGAGATTGGAATAGTCAAAAAGCATGGAGAATTACCAAACACTGAGGTCACTCACTGGTTTTTGACTCTCTGAGCCTTGGTTATCTTAACCATATCTAAAATTTCTCCCAGGTTCTCTACGCATGGAGGATACTTGCTATGGTTTGGATATGGTGTGAATGTGTTCCCCCAAAGGTTCATGTGTGGGAAGCTTGGTCCCCAGCGCATGAATGTTGAGAGGTGGTGCAAATTTTAAGAGGTGAGTCCTAGTGCAAGATAAATAGGTCACTGGGGCATCACACCAGGAAGAGCTTATTGTAGTTCTAGAAGGACATCAGTTAGTTCTTATAAGATTCGGTTGTTATAAAAAGAGCAAATCTGGCCCCTGAATTCCTTTTGCTTCCTGTCTTACCATATTTTCTCTTTTGCATGGGGTTTTTCTCCTTTTGCTTCTTCACCATGTTGTGACATAGCAAAACAGATGGGGCTGCCTGATCTTGGACCTTCAACCTCCCAAACTTTGAACCAAATAAATCTCTAATACTATTAGATTAGTCTAAATTCTCTCTTTATATGTAAATCATCCTTTCTACCACAAATTTCAGCTTTTCATCAGTACTCACAGATATGATCTATGTACCATGTAAATCTTTTCAGATACATGTAAAAAAGTAAATGTAAGAAAATGAGGTGGAGGGGCTAGAGCGGTGGCCCAGCAGTTACACGCTTGCCTGGCATGCACAAAGATGTGATTTGTACCCCAGCACCACATAGACAACTAAGTGTCAGAGCAACGAAACCCACGTGAAAAATTAAATAAAATTGATTTTCTCTCTCTCTCTCTCTCTCTCTCTGCTCCTACTGTCCCTCTCTTTAAAAAAAAAAAATGTGAAAGAGGAGGGAGCCTCGGTGCTGAGACTCAGGATGCTGTGACCTGTGTGTTAGAATTAGATCTGCTTACCTTTCCCCCTTTTGTTGTAAGGATGCTATGGGCCCTTGCTCATTTCTATGCCCAAATCTACACTGTTCCTACTTCTCCGGTAAACCCATCAGTCATGTCCATGAGTTCCATCCATATGAACGTGCTCTGATGAACCAGATGTTGTCTCCAGGACCTACATGTCATCACATCAGGACCATCTTTTCAATACATTGTCCTAAAATTTTATCTAATACCAACATCAATCTTGCTGATTATAGTTTTCAGAGTCTAAATCAATATGAATGCGCTTCTATTTCCTTTTTTTTTGTTTTGTTTTTTGGATATCTCAAAAATGATTTCAGGCAGGTAAGAAGCCTGTTTTCACCTTAACTTGCCTCATCCACAGAGAGTAGACTATCTGTGATCAGCTTCATCTTTTTATAAACTCCCCAACAATCTTGGGCTTCCATTGACTCACCTCTTTCTCTGATCAGCTTTCTTTGCAGATATAGTATGGGGGATGATCTGCTTTCTCTCTGAAATCTGTCAACACTACATCATTTGCCTCAGGCTATGGGCAAATAGCTTCCGTATTCTTTTTTAAGTTCTCCAATCAAACTTAAAACCCCCTTGTAATTTCCCTTCATGTTTTCCTAATATTGAGTTTTATATCCTTTTCAAGTCTTAGCTCATTCTGAGAGGTAGCCTTTTTGACACCTTAAGCTCATAATTGTGAGCTAAGTGAAGGTTTGGCCCACGATATGAATACACAGCTAGCTAACAAGTCAGTTATAAATTCCAACTTTAAGAGGAAACGTGCTATCTGTCCGATCTGTCTCTTTTTATGAACTGGTTGACCACTTCTATACTTAATTCAACATTCATTACATATGAAATCACTCTTCTTAGAACTTTCTTGAAATGCACGTATTGTCTTCCTTTGTTTCACATGCAAAAGAAAGAGGTCCCCTAAGTCTTTCCATAAGCTGGACAGTGGTCAGGATTGTGAGTCCACAACAGATTCTGACTTTGAGTTGAGAGCAATCTGTGTCCATTTTAGCTGACTCTCAGATAAGCTGTGGAAGACAATGTTCTCCACTCTCTTCCAGAGTCTGACTGGAAAAGCCACCATGTCTTTCTAACTGACATAATGGAAAAGAATCACAGGCAAAGCTAACAAGAGTGGTTCTATTCTTCCAGGAACTTGGAGCAACAGCAAGAAACACTATAGGCCACTGTGGCGTGCCAGAGACTCGGGAGAAAACCTCATTTTACTGGGAAGACTTTTGTTCCAGAAATATCTTCTTACAATTGCTAACGTTTCTGACTCCCTCTTGCCACCAGCCAAGCACAAAGATTTGGGGATGGTGGGTCACCTCCAGTTCCCTATATAAGCCAAATAATTGAAGAGTCCTCAATCAATGAGGAGATCGCGGGAGAACTTGGGATAGGAAATATAAGCCCTCAGATGGTTACTTCAGGGGACTGTGGCTCCTCCTCTCCAAACACCAGGTTAGAGTTTTTGTGCACCGTGATTGACAAGGTCCCTTCCAGGTGGAACACAGCACTGGTGTTAAGCCTCACACAGCAGCTTATGAGCTGATGAGCAAAGTTCTGCGGGAGCCATGGTCATCTGCAGAATCCCTCCCCCATCTCTCTGCCGACCCACTCCAGGCCAGTATATATTCGTTTGACCTGTTTTCAGACTTTACGCACATAGACCACATAGCTTACGTGGCTTTGTGTCTTATTTCTCTGTTCATCAATGTTTGTGAGATTCAACCCTGCTGTTGGGTATATAAATTATTTATTCTCATTGGGGGATCAAATTCCACTTGATGAATATTCACAATTAATTTATCCCTCCTATTGATGTGCTTTGGAACTTTTCTAGTTTGAGCCTGTTACAAATAGACAGTCTGTTACAGATACTCCAGTCTTTTGGTGATCCTAAGTACCCATTTCTTTTGGATAGATATCTAGGAGTAGATTTGCTACATCATAGTGTATATATGTGTTCAACTTTAGTAAATACTGTTTGTTTTTTCTCTCTCTTCATTTCTACCACCTCCTCCTTCTCTATTGCTTCTTCAAATGTCTTTTTAACAAGATAAAATCCATGTACTCTGATCTTACAGCTCCCATGTTTATAGAGAATGGATAAACTTTGACTATCTTGATCCCTAGAAATTAGTCAGCATTGAACAGATCAATCTCTGAGAGTTTCTAGGATTATCTGCTCCAGAAAGACCCTCCCTTTATCTGCTCTGGCCTCTTTCCAGACTGTCCTGCTGTATTTGCCATCCTGTAATGCCTGGGGAGCCAAGATGCTTGAACATTACTCCCCACAGTGACACCCACTGGCCTACAAGGGGTTGGGGCACTGCCTCACTGCTCAGTCCAAGCAGGGGATGGTCACAGCTGATAATGACCCACAGCATGGTAGAAACTGGAGATAAGCTAAAATACGGTTTTACTAAGAATTCAAAGATACTTAAAGGAAATATTACTCAGATCATAACACATTATTATTAACAGGCGTGATGTCTCTCCAACTGGGCCAAGCTTGTCCTCAGATCCTGTTACAGAATCGCCTCCAGCCAGGATCCCAGCCAACCTCCACTCCCCATCGCTTGTGGGCAAAGACAACTCTGAGTCCACAGCAGCTGTCTACATCCATGCTCATTCAGCACAGGCACAGTAGGAATGTCCCCTCATGCCGAGCAGATGACCCAGGACAAGCACCCTGGATTGTCTCTGTTCTACTCCTTCCTCCTGCTAGGAGTGAAGCCAGAACAGCCTTGCAATCTTTTATGTTGGCAAACAGGTTCTTACTGCTGATCCTGATCTTTGCAAAAGCGAAGTTTTGCTGAAAGGTGGACAGATTAGATAGATAGATGATAGATGACAAAGAAGGTAGGTAGATGGTAGATAGACCTATGTCTTATATATGCTGATACACATATAAATATCGACACACGCAAGCACGCATGCACAGCTCAGCATCAATAGGCCCTGAGTTTGAACCTTCTTCTCCCCTCTTTGTTGCAGGGTGACATTGAGCAGGTCAGTCAATTGCTGCTTATTTCATTTCCTCATCTGTAAACTGAGATTAATAACAATTCCCACCTAACAGCCTACCTGCATAGCTTGTAAAGTGCTTTAAAACCAGGGCTGGGGGCAGAGCAGAGCTGTGAGAAGGAACTGCACCAGCAACAGAGAGCTGGGCTGGCCAGAGGGGGCTTTGGCCCGCCTGGTTTGATATCCTGGCCACTCTGCTCAGTAGCTGTGCCTTCTTGAACTTTGCCCTCGGCACCTGTGGAATAGACGATCTGATCTTCCCGAGGCAGTCACTTTGCGGCTTGGAGTTAGTGTGTGTGAATTGCCTAGCCTCACAGATATGAAAGCTTTGTATGTGTTACAGAAAGGGGGCTGTAAACCACCCACAGCAGCCAGGGTGCTCTAAAGAGAAAGTACATCGCAATGCACCAACCTCCCAATCTCAAATCTGCTCCTTGAGGATAAGGTTAAGGGATATTCACAGCAGAAAGAAAAAGGGTGCTCTGAGGTGTAGGGAAAGGGGATCGGAGGCAGGGAACAGCGAAGTACTCCATGGCCTGCACACGCATAAGCAAACTTCACGGCGTTGGCATGAGCTGATGTTGAAAGGTCCCACATCGGACATGTGTGGGGTTGGAGGTTGGAGGTCTCAACTGGTTTGTGCTAGACAAAACTGCCTACAAATTCCCAAACACAGCTTACCATGACTGAGTGACCACAGTCAGAGATGTTACCTAAAGCGAAGCTACTATGGGCCTCATTCTTCGTCATTTAGCAGAGGAAGTGATAAAGTCAGTGATGCAAACGAGGAACTACAGACAAGTGAAATATAGGATTTGTCCAAGTTTGCCCTCAGTATCTTAAGTGGCGCTTACTTTTCACTTGCAGTCTCTCTCTCTCTCTCTCTTTCTCACACACACACACACACACACACACACACACTGGTTCTCCTAATGAGAAAGGAAAATAGCAGGGCTGGCAATCAGTCTGTGATATTTCTAGCAGAACATCCACAGTAGTTTACACAGGTAAGAGCAAGTGCTCAGTGTCACTCTGCATGGCGAAACCACAGCCGCAGAAACCATCATGGGCCTCCTTGAAGTGCCAGCTGCCTTCTCACCAGTGACACCAGGACTGCTTTGCTCCTCCTTATTCCTGAACTGGGATTACCAGATTGTTGAAATGACCACCTTCTTAATCAGACCCAGTTCAGAACAGCTCCCCTCCTTTCAGATCCCCCTTCAGAATTCCCCCAATCCCTCTTGCAGAGATGATCCAGGGAGCGCCTGGAGTGTGTTCTCCCTCACTGCAGCAAGTGGAAAGAGCCTAACTTCTCCACTTGACACTGCTCCTTCTCCTCCTTCTTCCTGCACATGTGCTTCTGGTTGAAGAGCTTCCACATTAAAGTGTTAACATCTCTCAAATCAAAATAGATGGACGGGTATAAACACACGTTCAGCTCTACAGAGAGAAAGGTTGGGTGTGTTGCTCCAGGTTGCTCAGCCGGCGCTTGAGAGCCCTCACCTTCAACCCCACATGGTCCTACCCTTACTGCCTTAGGACAGGTGGCAGTCCCTGCTGCAGAAGAGCGCCCACGCTGGCTGCAGAGCCTGCTCAGTTTCTCCCCTGTGGCTCAGAGTCAAATGTAAAGGGTTCCCACCAGCTCTTACTTGGGCCTGCATACTGTTGGTTTCCATGTATTTGCCTTAAATGTGCATGGTCTGAAAAACTTCTTCAGCAGACTCTCCTAATGAGTGGGTTCTCTGTCATTCTATCTCCCTTTGCCTCCCCCTTCTCCATAGCGATCGTCTCTCTACCTATCATCTATCTATGTCTATTATCTTTCTATCAACTATCTATCTGTCTGTCTATCAGCTATCAGCTATCTGCTTTCTGGACCTGGTTTTATACACTTTCCTGCCTCACTCCAAAAAATAGTCAGCATTTTTAAGTCTTTGCATATGGTAGGCATGGAGCCACAGGACAGTTGTCAGGCCACTTTTTTTCTGCATTGTGGTCTCATTTGATCCTCACAACAGCTCTTTTTGAGGTAAACACTAATATTATTCTCACTTTACTCACAAAGAAATATTTAGTTACTCGTCAAGGCTTGGAATAACTAAATGGCCAAGTCAGGAATGGAACTGGGGATTGACGGGAGCCCCAAGCCCAGGATCTCAATGTCCTCACCTATCACCACCATACTTTCCTCTAAAACCATGCACAGTGTTAGAGCTCTGAGAAAGAACAAAAGGCTCTCCATCCCATAGAAGCTAATCATTGCAAATTTCTCAATTGCGGCATTTCCAAGTAGGGAATTGTCCCATAGCTATTTATGTATTGAGCTCCTGCACACCATGATGGAGTCTTTTCAATACCACCTTTAGAAAACTACCATGTTGTAAAATATTGTTTTATGAACCTTATGTTTTAAGAGTGGAATCTTTCAATATAAATATAGATCTCAATTTATTGTCAAGAAGATATGTCCTCAATATATATTATTAAGTGAAAAAAATAGCTTATGAAAAAATGTACAAAATATGTATCTTTGTAATTGGAAATAAAAAGCCATTTCCATTTTGGAAACAAAGTAAACAAAAAAATGAGGTGGAGGTGCTGGAGTGGTGACATGGCAGTTATGGCACTTGCCTGGCATGTGCCAGGACACGAGTTGAAACTCCAGCACCACGTACACAAGGAAGTGTTGGAGCAATGAAAACCATATGAAGAAGTAAATAAAATTGATTATCTGTCTTTCTCTCTCTCACTGTCCCTGTCTCTTAAAAAAAAGAAAGAAAGAAAGAAAGAAAGAAAGAAAGAAAATGAGGTGGAGAAAGAAGGTTTTCTTAAAGATGAAATGAGGTATTCTTAAAAATGAAAAAGAATCTTTTGCAAACTTAAATTCTGATTTAAATTGAATGTAAAATCTAAGTAAGTATATATGCATCCATAATAGGGAAATGTGTGTGTGTGCACACGCGCGCACACGTGTGTTTGACAGTTGACTACTGTATATATATGAAAGACCTTAAATGAATTCTGTATATTTATGTCAGAACAGCATTGTCAAAAAGACCAATAATGAGTGAATCCAGAGAGTAATTCTGTAATCCTTACAGAGAGTATCCTTACAGATGCCAGGACTCCATTGTCCTCAGCACAAGTGTGATTCATTTGCACTCTGTTCCTTTCTTGGCCCAATACCAAGGTAGCTTCCATAGCTCAGATTCCCCTACCATCGCCTTTTCCCACTCTCCCATTTTTGTGACAGTGTCTCTGTGGACACCACTCTCTCTCCCCACCCCTGCAAGAGACTCGAATGTTGATTAAAGTTCTTGCATCTAGCATGGACTTCTTGGACATCATTCATTTCTCGGCTAAGTATCCCCGGCATGATTTGTACCCCTGTGGCCACAAAACTATGCTCTGAGATCATATAAAATTTAGGAGGTACTCTGTACACTAGATTTAAGAATAACTAGGACCAGCAGTGCAGGGGAGAGAAGTAGGGTGGTTCCTAAGAAACTGATCTTTTAATTTCCAAATTCTACTTTTCCTTTGGCAATTTTTTTTCATGGAGTATAAATTAGATGAATGTTAATTAAACACAAGCTGTTGAGCCAGGCCAAGCAGTTCAAATCCTATCCTTTAGTAGTCACATGACCTTGGGTAAGTTTCTTACCTTTTCTGAGGTTCAGTTTCCTCCTGTACTGGATAAAGCAATAAAGCAAGATTTTTCTGTAGACATAATGTGATGATGTATGTGAAATCCCTTTTATATGGTCAGAATAGATGGATGGTTAGTGGTGATTTTATTATTTTTATTCTAAAGCTATAAAACCTATTTAAGGACTATAAGCTATCACTAGATAGACTGTAATATCTGTTTAAAAATGTATAATTACAGAGCTATCAGTACTCTAGATTTTAAGTCTAACTTCCTGCCCTTTGCTAAGATTATACTTAAAGTTCCTCAGGAAAGTATCATTTTTTATATTATTCCAAGGAGTTCCAGGGAAGAATATAAACAAATAACATTTTCTAAATTCGTATATTTCTAAATATTTTCATATTTTTTAGAGAAAGAGAGACAGGGAAAGGAAGTGCGAGACAGAAAGAGAGAATCAACTTCATTTAGTTTTTCATCTGTTTTTTGTTGCTCCAACACTTAGTTGTGTATGTGATGCTGGGGTTTGAACCCGGGTCCTCACACATGCTGGGCGAGTGCTGTAACCACTGAGCTACTGCTCCAGCCCCTATTTTCATAATTTCTAAAAATCAAGTCTTTTTAATGAAGTTGCACTTCACTTGGTACTACAATTCCTAAAAATTCTTTTTAATCTAGAAATAATCATCACAGTTCACATACATGTGGCATCTTAGAGTTGTCCAACGGTGCAACATTTTGTTCGATCTTTCCACCTTCCCTGGTGAAGAGCATGAATGAGACAGAAATTTCTAGAGCCATATCCAGATGGAGGAACTAAAACTGAGAGTGAAAATGACTTGTCCTGGACCCTGATCACCTAAATAATGAGTGGCAGAGCCTGAGCATAACTCCATATCACTTGCTAACAAAACAAACCTCCACCACCATCAAGAAGCCTTCAGCAAAACCATAAACTAAGCAAAAAATGTTTAGCAAATATCAGGACCACCCTTTATTCAACATATTACAAGCCTTGCACCACTAAGGGGTCAAGTTGGAACGGCAATGCAAAGGATTTTAAATTTTAATAATATTTATGAGTGTTTGAAGTTTTACAAAAGCATCGTAAGTATCAATGAGTAGATATTTAAAGTTTAAATGGACAATGAGAAAGTTCGTCTAGTAGCATGAGTTAAATCCAGATAAGATGTAATGCTTTACAATCTAATACTTTTTTTAGAGTTATAGTGGGAAGGTGAAGGGAGGGATAAGGGAGGGTAATTGGGGGGGGGGCACTCCTGGGGATAAATGCAATATCCAGAATATATACACATTTTATATTATTTTGTTAAAATCTTGTAAGGTTGCTCAAAAATAAAACAAAAAAAACATGCAATGAAAAAAAATAAAGTTTAAATGGTAAGATAGTTTATATTGGAAGGAAGTTTATATTTGAGGGATATTGTTTCCCATACACTTGTCATTCATTCTCTGGCTGCTGGAAGGCTTTGCGCCTTTTTGCTGTGGAGTAAAGTGCTCCGATCTGTCCAGAGATCAACAGAGGGCAGTATAAGCTAACAAAACAAGCCAAGCGCCACAGTAGATGGGGGACTGCATTGCCTGCTCCAATGCTGTCATCTTATTCCAGGGTTTGCCACAATAACCAACAAGTCAATACAATAACTCCCCTGGAAGGAAGAAAAAAAGAAAGGAAGCAAATCTATGCTAGAGATCAGGTGGCCATGTAAGGACCCACTTGGTGCCCAGATTCTCCTGCTCTTAAATGGTGGCACCCTGGTAAAAAGCAAATTTAAGCATATGGGCAGAAAGAACAGTGAAAATGCCAGGGTGTACTCACCCCACAAAGGTACCTACAAATAAATAATGTATTTATATTATTCATACTCGTAAGAACTAGAAGAAAAATATTCTTATCAATCTAGAACAAAACTATATTACAATTGTCACCTTATTAATTGGAGTCTCTCCTATCCTATAGTTCCAACATTCAAGTTGGTTCATGTCCCCATCACTTACTGAGGAGCCCCAGTGCTCAGTAGGTGAATTTGGTGGAGCCTGGAGTATGGGGCAGGGGCAGGGGAATGTTCAAATGTGGAGAGAAGGCTTTAAAATTCTGTACGATAAGGGTTGGAGCGCTGGCTTGGTGGTTATGGTGCTTTCCTGGCATGCATAAGTACGCAGGTTCAAACCCCAGCACCCATGTTGTACACAACTAAGTGTCAGAGCAACGAAAGCCATGTGAAAAACTCAATTAATAAAAGATTCTCTCTCTCCTCTTTGAAAAAAATAAATTATAACTGTATGCTAAAAGAAATGCAGATAATGCCCAGCAGAGGGGGACATTGCTTCTGACTTGAGGCAAGTTTGAAATAGGCTTGTAGGATTTTGATGGTGGCAGAGTAGAAATGAGATTTGACAGATGCAAGGGAAATTTCAACAAGAAGAAACAGTAATAGGCATGTGGGTTTGCTTGGCATGGTAGAGAGAGTGTTTCCATTGCCTGGAGCAGGAGGCATGGGGACAGGTTGGAGAGGAGGTGGCTCACAGGAAGAAGAGGATATTCAAGAGCCTAGAGCCCTTGAATGCCATGCTAAGGAATTTGAACTAAACATTCATGGGCTCCACCAAGACCCCAAAGACTCTTATTGCACTCTGCAAACCAAGGGAAAGCAAGGAACGTTATAACGTGCATTCGTATGTGTGTTACATGTGTTTGTGCAGCTGTGATGCATGGCTGGGTGGCTGGAGACAACTTACCTCCTCCCTCACAAAGATGACCAGGATGGCAACACTAATGTCAAAGCTAGTTGAAACACAGAGAGTTCATCTGAATTATCAGTTTCACAGTTGCTGGTCCAGCAAGCAGATCAGAGGCAGCTTTGCTTCCAGAAAGACCTTCAATAGGAGATGGGGACGTTGGTGGGACAGCTGTAAGCAGCAGCAATGTGGCACAACCTTAATTTTCCTTCTGCTTTCTTACAGACACCATGTGGAAATCAGTGTCTTACAATGACATATGTGTGTTCTGTCCTAACCTTTTGGTATTGTATTCTGCATCAATATTCATTTCAGAAATATTAGATTGTTATGAGTGATAAGACATTTTCCTCTAAAAATAAGCTTCTCTGTTTTCCACATGACATTTAGGCAGGATTATTTGGTTTGGGAGTTGGATCAATGCTGTCCAGAAAACATATGAAGATAGGAAATTTGTCTCTCCCTCGATGATGCTGAGGCTGATGCATTTTAGTTGGAAGATCATTGGGAAATTTAAAAAGAACATTCAGAGGTATCTGTGATCAAATACAACACAGAAGCATGAAAAAAGGAAACTGCATTTGTTCCTCTCCTGATGTTTTTCAATATGCTGCTAGGTCAACAGATCTTAGTAATTTTAAAAATTTAATCAAATATAAAATTTTTGTCTACACACCTACCCACCCCCACACACACCCATGTGACATGTTGCATTCGTTCTCAGAGCAATTTGTGAACACTGAAATGCAGTAGACCCAAGCTCAACGCCTTTGCCTCTTGCCTCATGCTTTTAGAAAATGATTACTTTCATGTTGTTTATTTGCATTGTGTCCCTCTAAAACATCCTCTTTCCCATGTGACACTTCTTCTTTCGTTCCTGTGCTCAGGACAGTGGTTGTTTCCTATACACGCAATGAATGTGGAGATGAATGTGGAGTGGAATTCCAGTTGTGGTTTCACTTGGCATTCTGAGGAAATCCTGTAGCTTGTGACTGTGTGTGTGTGTTTCATTCTTCCAGATAATGCAAGGAGCAATCTTTGAAAGCCTTGTTCCTGAATAGAAACAAACAGGATTGTCTTTAAAAAAAGAGAGAGAGAGAGAGAAAGAGAGAGAGAGAAGGACAGTAAGAGAGAGAGACAGAATCAATTTCTATTGAGTTTTGCACATGGCTTTCGTTGCTCCGACACTTAGTTGTGTATGTGGGTGCTGGGGTTTGAACCCATGAACTCGCGCATGCCAGGCAAGCGCCATAACTGCCGAGCCACTGCTCGAGGATTGTCTTTTAATAATGAAACTTTGCAGTCACATTTCATTTTTGGCTTTTATCCTCTAATGTTAATAAGGCTTTGGTAACAAAGGAGCCAGACTCTTGCTGGCTCAGGTGGTGTAATGAAGCAACAGCCTTGCTTAAGTTTTAACAGGGAGCCATTACTGTGTGCTCTTAACACATGAGGACAAATTTGACACATTTCAGATCTTCTTAGTCAGTGCTCAGTAGAAGCTGTCCCTTGACCACTGGCACACACAGTCACGCTTACTGCATACGTGTGCCAAGTGCTACTGTGGGAACACCATTCTTGGAAACCCATCTTATCTTTCCAACAACCTCGGGGGGTACAGGAATAGAATCCTGTCCATTTTCAATACGAGGAAACTGAGGCACAGAATGAGCTGCTTGTCTTGGAGCTCATAATAGTAGAACCAGGATCTATACTCAAGCAGCCTCAGGGTTGAACTCAATGTCCTTCTGCCTCTTGCATACAAGCATTTAAAAAAAAATGACTTCAAGTAATGATGGTAAACTCCTCTTATATCTTCACTTTGGGGGGATGTCATCCTGGAGAAAGCCTTTCCCCCTCCCCGGTCTTTTGAAGGCTATCCGTGTCATTCTCTCCCTTTTCTCTCCTCTCTCACCACACAGATGCCACTCAGTGGAACATTTGTCCAGTCGGGTCTAATCTCCAGTACATGGATATCATCAAGCCCTAAAGCCTGCCCCACACAGGCTTCTCCTCTTCAATGTGACATAAGGTCAGAAATTTCACAACCTCTTTGATCCACAGCCAAGAAGACAGAGATTTCGAGTTTGCAAATGGGAATAGAAAAATCTTCCTTATGGGTCGTTTCTCCCGCCAAGGGTTTTTTAGTTTTGCTTTTGTCCTTGTTTATTTGTTTGGTTTTCTGGAGGAGCATATTTTATGTTTCTAATCCCCCCCTTTGCCAGTTATTCTGTATACAATTTTTAAAACTCACACTTACAAAATTCCATCTTTTCTCTTCCTTTGGGACCAAGATGAGTATCTACACTAGAACTTCTTTAGGAGTCTCTGAAATTGCAAGACTTTGACTTTCTAGAGTTAACTAGGTTGATTGGCTGAGGGGTTCCTTAGGATTATAGTCTTGCCTGGCATGGGCAATGTTCCGGATTCTATCCTTAGTATCACACACACACAAAAAAAAGTTAGGTTATATCCTAGAGTTAACTTGGTCACATCCAATTCAAGTGCTTTGACTGGTCAACTGCTTTGATAATTATAAGAATTGCCACTAGAACTTGAAGAAATCCAATTCCTGGGCCCTTCTTCACCTAAACCCACAGTGGTTTCTGGACCTAAGGAGTGGTCCACAGAGCTGAAAGGTCAGTCACAGACTGGTCATTACCTATGGCTTCTCCTGTGAAGCATAGTGACAGAAAAGGGAAGGAAGAAGCTAAGAAATAGAAACATCCTCTTCTTGATGATTATTTTATATCTGCATTTAATATCAAAAGATAGGGAAAAAAGTAATATTGTATAAATAGCAGCCTTCTGAATCAATTTTTTAAAACTCCATATTTGAAGACAACTCTTCAAAGTACCCTTTTTGTTTTCTTTTATGTTTTCATGCAGCATGTACGTTGAGGTCACAGTATGGGAACAGATGGAATACATGGCAAGGGCCAACTCATTAACATTAAAGACAGGGGATCCATTGTCTTATAACTCCCATCCATCTACCTTCATTTCTGTCACCATGGTACCTCGTGGTTCAGTTATTGAGTGTTGTGAATACACTATTAAGCAAAATCAACTTCATATAATGCTGTTACTTGACGTTCAAAAAGCTGCATTTGAATATTTTCCAAATCACCGAAACGTTCTCAATGATTTTAATTGTTAAACTGCCACTGGGAATGGAGGTGAGCCCATAGGGATTTTTGTGCAAATTATTTAGTTTCCAGATGCATGGAACGAGGACAGGCATATTTTAAGTTGCATTTCGGACATTCTTGTGATTTCTAATTGTAAGGGCCAAGTCTAGCAATGCCCTCAGAGGCCTGAGCCAAAAGAGCATCGGAAACCATGTGGTTCTTATAAGTGTGTGTCCTCTACAGCATGCTGGGGATTTCAAAAGACCTGATACTGTCACTTGGATTAACTCCTGCTTCTTCCTGAAGCAGTCCTTTTCTGATAGAGACATGCATGGAACAACACCAGAAGTTCTGAGCAGCATGAACATTCTCAAATGTGACCTTTGAGTTCTTTTCTGTGTTTCCCGGGCCACCCATGGCAGGAGAGACAGATGTAATTGAATTACCATATGATCCAGCTCATGACTAGGCATATACGCAAAAGAAGCCAAAGCAGGATCTCAAAGAAATATCTGCACACCCATGCTCATTCATGCAACGTTCTTCATAATAACCAAGAGGTAAAAGCAACCCAGATGTCTACCAACAGAGCAGCGGATAAAAAATATGATGCATACATAAGATAGAACGTTATGCAGTCTTCAAAAGGAAGGAAATTTTGTCATATAATGCATGTGGATCAGCCTTGAGGACATTACACTAAATAGAATGAGACGGTAAAAGAAAAAAGATAAATATTATACGATCCCACTCAAAGCAGGTATCTAAAATAGTTAAACTCATAAGAACAGAACATAGAATGGCAGTTTCCAAGGACTGAAAGGTTGGTGTTCAATGGGTGTAGAGTTTCAGTTTAGCAAGACAAGTTCTAGATGTCTGTTGCACAACAAACTGAACATACTGAATACTAACGAACTGTGCACTCAAAACGGTTAAGATGGTCAATTTTATTATGTGCTTTTATAATTTAAAAAATGTTCTCATCCCTTCACCCTGAAGTTGTGGGTTATAATGAGCTGGTCCTATAAAGAAAGTTATTCTCCAGCTAAACATATTTGCATTAGAGGTGACCAATTTGTCAAAAACTTTCCATAAGCTACTTCTCTTAGATTACTCTACTGTCTTGGGAACTACTGTAGACAGTCTGGAAACTTCTAGAAAGTCTTTGAATTCAGCTGAGAGGAAGGTGGCACGAGTAAAGAAACAGAACAGCAAACTAGAAAACATGCTTAATTTGGTGTGGGGTCGGGGAGTTCTCCACTGCAAGTCATTTCCTTGGAGTAATCTATTATGTTTTTTTCTACGTGTCCAAAAACTGTGGAATTTCATACCTGGAAGGAACGTTAATAATCAGTCAGAGAAAACAAATTCCCTCCTATTACACAAGAAGAACAAAATCAGAAAAGATAAGGTACTTGTTTACCTAACGTCCTCCAAAGGATTGGAAATCTGGATTTAGGATCCCCAGACTCAATGGTGATTTTAAAGAATTCATTCCGATTGCAATGTGAAAGGAAAGGCCAATACCAAAAGCACACTTACGCTGAACAAAACTGGAGCTAATTGGGTTGGAACGGAAGTGGGGGTAGCAAAACCTCACACCCACCCTGAACCTGATGCACACCTAAGAAGGCCTGGTCCTCTCTGGGGAACAATTTGAAGAACACCACACCAAATTATGGCTTTTAATTCTCCACTTCCTCTAGCATTTATATACTGTGTTAGTCTGCTTTTTGTTGCTGTGACTAAGATATTCAACAAGAAAACTTAAAGGAGGAAAAGTTTATTTGGGGGCTCATGGTTTCAGAGGTCTCAGTTCATAGTCTGCTGACTCCATTGCTCTGGGGTTGAGCTGAGGCATGACATGATGGCAGAAGGGATGGCAGAGGAGAGCTGCACAGCTCATGGGAACCTGGAAGTAGAGGGAGAGAGAGACTAGAGAAAGAGAGAGAGAGAGAAAACACATGCTCCACTGATCAGTGACAAAATATAAACCCCAAAGTCACAAGCTGGTGACCTACTTTCTCTCACCACACCCTACCTGCCCAACAGTTACCACCCTACACAGTAGTCCTTTCACATTACTAATCCATCAAATGTATTAATTCACCAATGAAGTTACAGCTCTCATAATCTAATCATTTTGCCTCCAAACATTCCTTCATTAACACATAAGTTTTTTTTGGGAGGGGGACACCTCATATTCAAACCATAACATATACTACTTGGTAATTTTTTGTTTACACACCTCCGGAAAGGAATTTCATACTAATAATAGTAACCATATTTTGAGTACTTGCTATATACTGGTTTGATTATGTGTTTTACAGTCATTATTTCATTTAAACCACCCAAAGAAGCAATTGTTTTATCTCATTTTGCATGGGGAAGAAACTAAAATCCATGTAAATTAAATAGCTTGCTTAGAGATGGCAGATGGCAATGTTGGGAATCAAATCTAGCTATGACCAAAGGCCTATGTCTATAACTAAAGTGGCAATCTGGATTTTGATGGATTCATCTTTGAATACCCATCACCTAGCAGAAAACTGGTACATAGTAGACACTATGAAAAAAATTGTTGGCTGAGATTCCACTGATTCATGGATGTGTTTTTAAAATGTCAACTTGTCAAGGAAGATTAATAACTACCAATCATTCACATGTAAGTATGAATTAGTACAATCTAATTACCTCTTCACTCTTGACTGTAGCAGAGAAGAATCGAGTATAGTCCCTAACACCATTCATTGCAATCCAAGTGCTGAGTTCTTAAAATCTTCTCCCCATTTATAGACTGTGCATTGTGTTAGTGAGCTTTGTGTTTCTGTGACCTAAATACCCAACCAGAACAATTTAGAGGAGAGAAGGTTTATTTTAGCTCACAGTTTTCGAGGTTTCTTCCATGATGGGCCAACTCCATTGCTCTGGGTCTAGGTGAAAAGGCATGGTGGAGAGAAGCTGCTCAGAACATGGCAGCCAGGAAGCTAACCCCAGGCAACCCACCTCCTTCAGTACCACTCCATCTGCTAGAGTCACCACTCAGTCCGTTCAAACTGGGATGGACTGGCTAGGTTACAGTTCTCACAGTCCAGTCACTTCCCTGCTGAATATTCCTGCATTAACACAGGAGATTTGGGGAATGACTATCACAAACTATCACAGAAATCCTGGGTGAGATGTTTAGCACCTTTGTATCAATGTTCTCATGTGTAACGTAGACGTTTCAATAGAATTTACCACAGAGAATTGTTGTCTGGAACCAACCGATGAGTTCCTGCGCATGAAGTGTTAACAACGGCACACGATGCAGAGCAGGTATTCTGTAGCTATTAATTACATCAAAACCACAGTGAAGGAAAGGGTATCAGATTTGTTTGTTTGATTTGGCTGCCACTGTGGTTTCTGGAAAGGAGAGGAGGAAAGTAGTTTCTAAGCTGACTTGGGTTGCTGAGATAGGACACAAGTACAAATGTATCAGGAGGTCTCTGGACGTCTGATGAAGGACCATTGCAAAAGCTAAGAGTGATTAACCAAGACTCGAAGACCACACATGTCAAACTGTGCTTAAGACTTGATCTGTATCTGGGTCAGGAAAAGAAAATTCTATGTCTTTTTCCTCTCTCTGCATCTCTTGGCTCCTGATCAGTCCTGAAGTTTGGGCTCTATAATCAGCCATGCTATCAGAGAAAATGTTGTGCACTGGCAGAAGTCCCTGGCCACAACAAAACTGGGAAAATGTTACAATTCATGATTTACTTTTAAGTGAATGACAGATGTTTGATCAGCTCTTCTCATCCAATTTTCGGTACTAGACCCACAAAAAGGAAAGCTAAAGGCCTGTCGGAGCAGACCTCCTGGCCTGGGAGAAGAAGCAGCAAGAGCTTGGTGGTGTAGCAGGCATCAAATCAAAGTTTAATTCCCCTAAAGGGGAAGGTGGAGTTGTCTTAAGCACTGGTTAAAGACTATGATTCTGGTGCACACCTGTACTTCCAGCAACTTGGGGGGCAGAGGCAGGAGGATGGCACGTTTGAGGCCAGCCTCGGCAACTTAACAAGACCCTGTCTCAAAAAAGGAATGGGGGTGTACTTCAGTGGTAGAGTGGCCCTATATCCAATCCCTGTACCAAAATAAAATAATGAGAAGCTGGGGCTGGAGCGGTGGCTCAGCGGTTATGGTGCTTAACTGGCATGCGCAAGTGCGCAAATACGCGAGTTCGAACTCCAGCACCATGTACGCAATGATTACTTGGAGCAGCGAAAGCCACGTGAAAAACTAAATAAAACTGATTTTCTCTTTCCCTCTCTCACTGTCCCTCTCTCCTTTTAAAAAAATTAATAAGAAGCTCAAAACGAGTTTCAGAGTTTCCAGGTTACTTCTGGATGCATGTTCCTGACAAATAGAACCCAGTCACTTTGCTGATGCCATGATTTTATGGCTCTTTTAGAACTAATTCTCCTTAATTATTTAATCTTTAGTAGCAACTCTGTCTTTAGATCTTTAATTAAACATCAGGGGAATATAAAAGACACAAACTCATATACTATATAGATTAAATTAATTTAACTTTGACCGGGATAAAACGTTTACTATTGGAGAAAAGCCAACATCCTTAAAGCTCTTGGTGGTCAACTACCCATTTGCTCTCAGCACCTCTCCCACCCGTCCCCCTCTGCCTTGCATCAGAAGGACCCATTTCCCAGGCTCCCTGGTCTCTCCCTCACTTGGCCAATGAGAGGAATTAGTGGAAGATTGACACAGGGAGAAGCCTGCTCCCTGAGGCTTCCCCAGCGTGGGTTGCATTGCTGCCTGGCTCTGGTTGCCCCAGAAGTACTCACCATTGCTCCAACACCTGCAAACATCCCAGGTGTATCAGATCCTGCAAGCCCACTTCCTTCCAGGGTCCCTGAGCCCCAATAGTGGTGTCTGTTGCTAAGCTCTGAGTGGCTTCACTGTGCCTTCTTGTCTTCTCAGCTCGCTCATCACTGGTGTGACCAATTCCTTGTATTGAATGCTCCTGCTATGAAAATTGACAGTAGCTTCTTTTCTTTTCTTTTCTTTTTTTGTCCTTGTTTTTTCCTCCCCCAGGAGTTATCTGACTAATAGAAATCTATAAACACTTTAGAAACAAGAAGGGGAAGCTCTATTTCTACCAACCTATTTTTACATTATCTCCAAGGCTTCGTTGTGTACATGGTGCTGGGGTTTGAACTCACGTACTCACGCATGCCAGGCAAGCTCCGTAACAGCTGAGCCACCGCTCCAGCTCTATTTTTACATTACCTAGAGCGCATTATTTTTTCTTTTTTATCTCAATGGGTGACTTTATGAAGCCAACAATAAGTCATCAAAGTTTTCTTGAGCACTTACTTTCTACAGTGTATTTTAATAATAATTATCTCTTTAAAAATCTGCTCAATAGGTACTCCTGGCATGCTATAACTGCAAGCAAATGTGCTCTAACAGAGGCAGCTGGAGACTGAATTTGCTGGACGCTGGCTCTCTTCCTAGGTCTTCTTTGCCAAGCTTTAGCGCATTCGGACGTGAGGGGAGCATTGAAGCATGGGTGCTGCTCCTTTGAACCTTCCACATCCTGCCTAAGAGCTCTGCTGACCATTGCCGACCATCATGAGCCCAGCAATCACCACAGGAGCAACTAGGAGCACAGCTGGGGAGGGAGCAGGGACTCTGCAGGTCCGCAGTGGGCACTTGCCCATCTGTTGTGTAGTTAGCGCTGTATTTTTCTTAATAGAGTAGCTTTAGAGACATTACCACGACTGAGCGTCCACATCTCAGGGGCCACGGATGCCTCATTAATAGGAGACTTAAAGACAGCTCTTACTTCACACACTCCAAGAGAGATGTGCGCGTGCTCTGTCCTCGAGAAAATGCCTTTCGTATCTGGACGCTTTTCTAATGGTTCTGCTTTAACAAGCGTATTTTATGTGGCTCTGAATTACCACAGCTACTCCTGTAGGAAGCTTCTTTGATGAACCCAGAGGAAAAATATGTCAAAATCTCAAGGCATAAAAGAAATATAACTAAAGAATTTTACAAAGTACTTTAGGATTTGCTAAGTACTTTCATAAGTATTAGCTCAATCTTGCTGAAGTTTTTGGACATTCTAAAGGGAAAAAAAAGGAGAAGGAAGGAAAAAGAAAACAAAAGCCTAGAAGTGCTGCCCTCACATAAATGATTTCAGAATTGACATGAGATCAATAATACCTTAAACACTTTCTGTTCCCGAATTGACGATGCTGTTTGTAATGGTAGCGATGTCTGCTGTCTTCTGGGGAACCCTCCAGAGCAAACATTTGAGATCTATTCTGATTCGGTCACAGGAGATACAACCTGAGACTTTCTGCCTATGGAATCTTGGGCCACTTCTAACTGCATTGGAAGGAAATATTCAGTTATTTGCCCAGATGAACAGTTCTCTCTGTTTGCTTTATTGGCCCTTATTACTCCATATGTTCTTTCCACAAGTCCTGATAATGTGGCTTTTTAAGTTTTCCTAGCTCAAGAGTGGCATGTAGGATGTAATAATAGAGACAATAAATTCTAGGACATGTGTTTCAAAGCTGTGGTTCTTTCTACAGTGAATTAACTTATTTTTTCCTTACATAAGAGAAATGCTCCAATAATTTTTCTCTTAATCTGGGGTAAATTCTAGTGTAGAATTTTTTAAATTATCATAAAATTCTGAAACTTTTTTCCAAAGTTTCAGACTGATTTAATCCAAAATGAATTCTACATTAATATGTGTCATTTCATTGAAAAACAACTGGGGAGCTGGAGCCATGGCTCAGTGGTTTTGTGCTTTCCTGGCATGCACAAGAACGTGGGTTCAAACCCTAGAACTACGTACACTACTAAGTGTTGGAGCAACAAAAGCCACATGAAAAACTAAATAAAATTGATTCTCTCTCTTTATAAAAAAAAAAGAAAGAAAAGAAAGAAAAAAGCTGGGTTCTTCTTTTTAGACAGGCAAATGTCTTCAGTTAACTTAAGCACTCAAAATAGTGGCAGTATGATTCATTCATTCACCAAGTTCTTACTACATCTCTACAATTCCCAATGTTATGCCAGGGGTGATGATATAAAAAGCTATGGTCTTATAAGGGGGACAAATGATTGAGCTCTTTTTTTTTTAATATAATAGGCTCCTGCCTACTCTAGTTCCAAGGAACAGGACAAATTATAGGTTTTCCATGTAATAATAATACTTGTATTATAATTAAATAATTACTATAGACAAACACTATACTATATTTGAACATAGATGTGTGTGTAACAGACCCTATTTACATACAGAGGATATATATTATTCAAGAATGTTGGGCTCATTCTACCAAAAGCTTTATATAGATTTAATGCTATCCCTATAAAGATACCTATGTCGTTCTTTAAAGACACAGAAAAAGCAATTCTCAAATTCATTTGGAACAACAAGAAACCAAGATTTGCCAAAGCACTACTAAGCAAGAAAGATGAAACAGGCGGTTTTGCCATTCCAGATCTAAAACTATACTATAGGGCCATAGTAACAAAGACAGCATGGTACTGGTATCAAGACAGGGAAGAAGACCAATGGAATAAAATAGAAGACCCTGAAACAAATCCTCAAATCTTTAAACATCTGATTTTTGACAAAGGGGGACAAATATTACATGGAGAAGTGACAGCCTCTTCAACAAATGGTGCTGGACAAACTGGTCATCCACCTGCAGAAAGTTGAAATTAGACCCATATCTTTCTCCTTGCACAAGAA